>JAQFYZ010001633.1:0-21984 GCA_034695085.1 Cylindroiulus punctatus
TTTTAATCGAAAGTAGCTTATTCTGCAGAGGTAAATGTTTTGAGAGCTTTTGAATTTTTATATTACGATTTAATTAAGAAAATAAATTTGAGTAATTACAATTTTTTTTCCAAATAATGGTAGTAAGCTTCATTTGAGTACATGCAAACTAAATCATGCCACCATCTTTGTTTCTTGATTAGCAGGAAAAGTTAATTGACCTCAGCGAAACATTAAACACTGGCATACACCCTTTGTATTGTGCAATGTGTAGAGAAATGATTGAGTAGTTCCGATATTGTTGTGTCTCAGCAAGTTATGTCTATTCTCGGCCATTGCTCCGACTTCGTGCTTATGAGAAATGTACCAAGCGCTAAATTAGTTATTTAGTTTGCGTAACCCAAGCTACATGTAAATACATGTACACAACTGTACGATGTGCACTGAAAGCGAAACCCTTGTTCCAATCCACACAGTGATCACAGAATTTAGCTTTTAATTACAATTCTGCGATCAGTTACTGATTATAAATTCGCTAAACGTTGTCGTCCCAAATGTCCTCATTAACAGGGAACATTAGGGACTACTCATTGTTATTGCAAGATACAGATGTAATTTCATAACCATTGTGGAATATAATCGTTAATTACTATGACCGTTGGACATGCTTGACCAAATATGATTCAAATGAAAACTGTCATGTCGTATTGTTACTCGGAGCAGTTTTTAATATAACGATGTAAAGTGAATTGCTCAATTTCCAAGGACAGCCATTCCCAGTACATGCGATAGACGTTGTCAAGCCCCAAAATGCCATTGATAGCACTTTTCAATGTATAAAATATGGAGAGGAGGCCTAGCTGTTCATCATCTTTATGACTCTTTGTGATTAAAGCAATCTCTGTTTCTACAGCAGCACTATCAATCGCCGACTTCACCTCTAAGGGCATTACATTTTTTCTACGAGCAAACAAATGCTTCTCTTAAACAATTGTCTCTTCATATTTGACAGCTGGTCAAGAATGATATATGCTGCATTGATCGCCAGTTCCGCGTTCTTTAAGTTGCATCAAACTGTATGACTTTCTTAGTGGTAGGATGCATCTTCCGGGTCAACGTGCAGTTGACTGCCATATGGATGCATATATGTACTTTTTGACAGCTGGTTGAGTGGACAAGAGTGACTTCTCCTGGGTGCAAGATTCATTTCGTTCATTTACTTCCAAACTCGATATTAAATAGAATAAAATATCCCGAGAATGTAGTTTGTCTAAGCACCACGACAAGTGACTACAGTTATTTCAATGTTTACCGTGGCCATATTTGAAATATATGCACTTTATAAGATTGCTGGTGAATTGAACTTCGAATTATAATTCAGAAAGCCAAATTTGCACACATCGAGGTTTGCTACAGCATCTTCTTCAACAACTCATCCTCACCTTCTCAGTGGAGGTCCTACTTCTGTAGGCTCGCTTTTAACACCTCGGTAAAATTGCTAGCTTGCCTACCTTAAATCCTTGGCGAGTATTTATATTTAGAAAACAGCCTTAGTAACAGGCTTTTGAAATGGCAAAACGGGCTATCTCGTTCGGTTCACTAAAGTATGACATTTACGACCCGAGACCAGCGAACTTGGACAAGTGCTCAGCCCAAAGACTGACATTTACGAGCGAACGAATGGCCGAACTCTATCTAAAGCACCCTGACGCCGTTAGATCATCAAACTCGGCAAAGACATTGTTGCAAGCGCTTAACATTCTTGTCAAATATTAATTACCGTCCTAAAGTGTGGAGGGAGTTGACCTAAGCTAAGGACGGCCTCGTTAAACCCAGTACATGTGTTTCAGTGTCGACTACCAGCGCTCCAATCTAATTGCTAAACCTCAAAGGATTTGGATCTGGTAACGGAAAAAAAGACATGAAACATCCACCATACCTATCCTTTGGCCCTGAAGGATGCTTTATAGTCACAGGATGTATCTCACTTTTCCTGTGAAAAAGCGCACATTGTTGTTGATTTGATGACTGGATAGGCTATAGGTGGGAAGTCTTACCTTTTTGCAAGATTGTCTTGAAGGAAAGACTTGCGATTGTGATAATTTACAAAGAAAGTTTTTGCACAACTAGATTTTCTCCTAAACAAACGGAATAAAAATTTACCAGAGTGATTGGGGAAAATACTTTTTCTACCATTGCAAGTATTTGCTTTTTTATCATTGGGTCCTTTGGTTTTTTCAATTAGTAAAATGGAACTACTGACTACATGTACAGTGTACTGTCTTCGCAATGCCATCTTTATTATTTTGTTTTCATTCGTTGCGTCGAGTCATGAAAGGTTCATATTTTCTGTTTAAGTTCATTGACGGTTATTAAATAACATCATAATTAAAGTTTTATTATAGAGCCACGACTCAATTAAATTGCCATTTGTATTTTGATAAATACCAATTCTATTTTCAGAATGGTCTTTTTTTTCTAAGATAATCCCATCTAGGCTATACTAATCTTTAGTGTTAGGCGCTACTTGCGTTTTTATAGCTTTTATATGGAGCCATTTGTTATCTTCCTAATACTTCTGAAATTGCGGATTAATTGTTTGCGAAGGATAAACACGCTTCTCAAAATTTCGACATTTGGCGTTGAGGAAGGCCTACGAGATTTGGATTGCTGGACACTGGTCAAGCTGGTTTAAAAGAGTTAATTGCTAATGATAACACTTGGAAAAGGCATGTACCCTCTTTAAGGTCACACAGGTCTAGTACTTTTTGATCAGGCTTTAGCTGCAAAACACAACGTATCATTTTGAACTTCTGGAGGAAGGGAGGCATGTCAATAATCAGGTTTTCATATCCAGTTGAAAAGCGTCCCAGAAAGTTTATTTAAGCGAGATTTTTAATAAGCAATAACTAACTTTTGCTCACCAAGATCGCCTTGATCGCCTAACATTTACCATCAGCTGGATGTTTTGTTTCATTTCCTTTAAAATAATTTTAGTTTTTTTTTCACTCTAGCCACAATCCAATGGTTATATCGCCATTGTTTTACCGAAATTAGGACAAAGTGAGCCTCAGAAAACATCCATGACATCTCCAGAGACATATGAAGAAATACTTAAATCTCGGATATCTAGCTCTGGTAATTGAATACAAATTAAAAAGAGTTTCACATACAATCCTCTGATTTATTGTTTTATCTAGCAATCTCTTCAAATTGTTTTGGTTAGCTTAGTTGTTTAGTTGAAGTATTTGAAGCTTCCTTTATCTTCCTTTAGAGAATGATGATTTATAAATCAAGGTGCAGAATTGGGTGTATTTCATCAACTGTAAGTTTCAAAAATCGTTTAATTTATTTTCAGTACCAAATTATGTACACTGTACCTCTCAAATTATTGCACTGTTTTCCATTCATATTTTGTCGTCTTAATTTGTGTCTGTTACAACGATTCAAAAAATGATGGCTAAACCAAATCCAACAGTAAAGCTAAGTAGTCTTTTTATTGCTGGATAAAGTAAGTTGGTTGCATATCAACATGTTCAAAGGTCAGCCAATTTGAATCCCGTAATTATTGTTAATCCAAGCTGCTTCAATTAATTAATTTTAAAATTATCAGTTGCTATATTGCACCATTTGCTGTTATTAATTGCACTTTTTATATCTGAATATCAACGCATTACACCAAAAATACAAATTTGCATAATTTTTTCTCCAGCATTCCAGTGCTTAAAAAAAATTGGCAATGCTTGCAGAATTTTAAAATCGTGTGACTATTTTAGAAACATTTCGTTTTCTATTTTTGCGCGAAAATTTAACTAAGCGACCTAGGCAGTTGTCAAAGTTAATGTTTGAAGAAAAGCCATTTTGGTAGTGTCGTAAAAACCAATTTTAGAAAGTTTTTCTTTTTTTTCCAGTATGCCTTCGTGTAAATGGCTCATTTAATATCGCTTTGTACGCATGCTGAAGTTTTCTTAAAATTTATGACCCTATAAAGTCTTCCCCCTTTATGTACACTTGTTGTCTTGTTTGCAATTTTGCTAAATTGCTTGTACCAAAGTGTTTCTTGAAGTAAGAATCCACAGTCCAATCTGTGCCACGTTTCTAATCCTTGACTGGAATGCGCAACAATGAATGATTCACACTCTTTGATAAGCACCAGTTTGAAGGCTCTTAACCCATCCTTTCACATATTATTACGTGTTCTGATAAATGTACAACAATTTCTGGTAATGCATTTTCACGCTATAAAAATGTACTAGGAAGTGCAAGATTAACTGACAGAATTTTGACTTTTTGGATAAACGAACGTAGTCACCTCACTGTTGGCATGCGTAAACTTAGCACCTAACTTATTTTCATTTTCGTTGCTTTTTAACTCGATTTATAAACCTTTAAAGTGATATGTTTGATTTACGGACGGAATTGAAAACCGTAAAGTCCATGAAAAAGTATGGTAGGGAAAGTCTTTCAATGTCTTTTTCATTGTTATAAGTAGTTCATATTTATAAAATAACTTTTCCATATCCATTAATTTTTAACCATTTTTATGCTGAATGTAAAAGTAACCTAGCTTTTGAAATACTATTTGCGGACTTTTTTCAAGCACCACAACTGGTGGACGCTATGATCAAACATGACAACATCGCAGTTTTATGAAAGAACCTATTCATAGAACCTTGAACCTATATATGTATTTACTGTTGGATCCATGCGTGTGCTTGTCTCACCCTTCTTGGTTCCAGCTGTTGAACAGTTCTGATAAGAAAGTATGCTAAAATTTATCAAACCTATTTGTGAAGGGTTGGCACCATTTAGTAACCCATATTTCGTACTTACAATGTTAGTGATGCATCGATTTGTAATGACCCAAATACATATTGCAGATTAGCAACGATATCTCGACTTGAAATTGGAAAAAGGAATGCAAATCAATGAAAAAAAATGAAAATGCATCGCTATTCTGATGAAAATAATTCCAAAGAAAATAAATCTTCTAAGGATAGAATCTTCTTTGATCTACTTGGTGTAGAGCTTAGAAGCTAAGGGATAAGGAAGAGAAAAAATTAGGCGAATAGACAACAGCATGTGTATTCGTACAAATATTTTATTGCAAATGAAATATTCATACCAATGTATACATGAACACACGTCACTGAAGCCACAGCCATTGCAAGGGTTGCGAATGATGGTGCGGGCGTTAAGAGTGATCAAGACGGTGACTTTTGATTACCACTTAACTGTTAAATGAATGGCACGAAGAGTGAGTTGAACAAGGAAACAATGGTTTTAAATTGATAGTAATTAGAATAACACGATGATTTCACGCTTAGAATGAATGCCATGATGATGGTATTATGCTTGTCATTACATTGGATAGCGGATGAAAGACTTCTTACTCACTGCCAACATGAAAATTGGTACCAATATTGCATTTCTAGTATACAAAACATCCAAAAATTTAAATCTTTTTGGAATATTTGCATTTTTTGTTTGGCACTTAGATTTTTGCAAGATGAGGCTATTTGCCCAAACGACCAAGAAAATAAGGGTACTTTCATGTGCTATTTTGTTATAAGCTTATGGACACTGGTTAATATGGGTCTAGCCTTGGTTAAATAAAATGAGTAAACATTAAAATGAATGTTCTCTTGTTGAGTAAAAGTAAAGTACGTGATATGTGCTAGTTAATGACATAAGAATATGTGCTATTCTAATTGAAGATCGTTAAAATGTATTTTTGTGCTTTTGCACAAGAATATTGTGGCCCTATGATACAACAGTGTGTCATTGTTTGGCAACTGCACAAAAACACATTTTGTTGGTAAATGTAACTATAGAATTGAAATAAGATAACTTCAACGAAGAAAAATTAAGTACAAATGCTAAGGTTATTTTAAATTTAAAATTGATGTGCATATGTGAGGAATTGTTAATGATAGCAGGGATATTGTCTCGTAATACGCCACAAAGTAACGGAAGTGAAGTGTAACAATTTCACTTCTCTATATTGAAAACATGTACGCAGGGGAGTTTAACACGGAAAATTGCATTCAAGATTATACTAGCTAGGTGATCAGTATTGAATACTCAGGTAAATGTCCAAGATTTTTGGATCACTCTATCTTACAGTTTGCTTGAATTGGTCTATGAAATAACCTCTAACGCATTTAGATCGTTTCTATAGCTTATTGACTTTTATCAGTACAACTATTTTGTTCTTCTTACGAATACAAATTTACAAACTTGAATTGCAAGTACTGTATCTCTGACCCAAAATAACCTGTAAATTTGTCGTTATTCATTCTTTTAAACCCTGTTTCTATTAAGTTGATGGGGGACACATGCTATTCTAGCATTTGCAGACCTAATTATGCGACATTTGCGATCAAAATATTTCAAAATTTGTAACTAGTTTCTGAGATTACATTTGTTTTGGAATAGAGGAATTGCAATGTATGTATGCAACTGTAATTTCAGCATTGATAAATAAGAGTTTGCTATAGGAACTCAGAAGGCGCCACTATATAACCGCCACATTGTATAAAATGCCCAAAATTCATTAGTAGGAGGCATCTTCAGCGCCCACAGACTGGTAATGTGTGTAACAAGTTATAAGAAAAACCATGGCGCCCTCTGGTTTCAGCCACAAACTTATTGTGTATCAGTGTGTTACAGTGTGTTATCTGCGACATTCATTAAAAAATAAACCTTATTTTGGTGTGACCTGCATATTCATCCAGGGTTACGCAGTTACCATTTTTAAAAAAAAAATTCTAGTTTAGATAGGTTGTGGTTAATTGAATCTCCAAGACATTTTGAACATATTTTGGGAGTGCAAAAGCATAGGTCATTTTTTCAATAAGTGATTTAGTTGACTTTAGGAATCTAATTCTGTCCCTTGAATGACCTAATAATCTATATAATATCTCAGTCAAAGTGCACAATAAAGCACTAGGACTTAAAGCAAATTTCAAGGCTGAGATTTAATTTATATTTTACAGTTCGCGTCGAAAGTGATAAATTAATCAAGATTTGCCTATAAAAAATATTTTGTCTCGTTGCACAAAACCTTGATGTTTGAGGTATGGGACTTTCTGAGTTCAGCTGTAGATTGTATAACGAAACCAACTTGAAACGAATATCGTTATATTTACATTGCCACAGGTGGGTTTTTAAATTTACAGGGTCAGTTTAATGAAAATGTAGCATCAAATTAAGTTCACTTAAAACCTCACTGAAAAAATTGAAAACGTAAATAAACGGACAAATAACGAGCTTTTCTGATGCTTATTTATGGTCCGTTCTTCTAACTTTGGAGAAATCTTCATCAACTATTACTGTTGGTGTTTTGGCAAGGACTGCGCAAGGAAACTGAGAATCGTGCAACAAACCAATGGTAAAATGGGAAGTAGATGAGACATCTCTGATTAAACTCGGTGGTGGCTTTATGGCCCCCAATGCCTTGTGGTATCTATCATCAATGTAACAACTATCTTGGTACAGGTGTGTGATGATGACGATGATGGTAGTTAAAGTGATTTCAAAGATTTTATGAAAAATGGCAATAAGTACATGCAACAACGTACTTCAATAACAAAAGCAGGCCATGCTTTTCAGTTACATACTGTAAACGTCACAAAACGAAAGCAAATGGCATACTCAGTGACTCGTTGCGCGACTTGTATCTGTTTATATACAATCTAATACTGTTCAATAATTAATAATCTTATGCAACAATTTCTTGAAGAAAAGTGATCCGTACGTTTCTTTTCTTTTGTGCCTTATATTATTGAAAAAGTTGAAATGTTGGTTATGTCTTTAATGTACATCAACGTCAATTTTTTTTTTACGATTGATCAAAGGCAACATACTGAAAAAATAAAGAAATTGAGGATGCAAATTTCGAATTGCATTCCTATCACTATTAATCTAAGATGCGTGTGCATTGAATTGATTCAAAAATAAGAGTTCATGCATCTCGGCGAGGGGCAAAATTGGGCTATATGATTAAAGCTGAGCAAAATTTGGAAAGATACTAGGTAGACGCAAAATTATTGCTAAATAGATTAATTGAAGTGGAAATGAGCAGGCTTGCACATGAGTGGTAATGCGCAAACTTTTATATCATTCATATAATATACTCTTTACAGCTTTTCATTGCAGGCATAATTATTGTGGTCGTCAGTATGCTTGACCTTGTAAGCTGTAATTTTCGTAAACTGCCTTGGCACTAAACAGCTTTACAGGGTGCTGAATCAATTTGAATCATTTTCTAGCGTCCTTGCCACATTGCCTCCAAATGACTGTATTCATGGTAATCAAAGCATGCGCAGTTCGCACTTCACATCCAAAAACTAGCTCAGCTCTACTCATATAGCCTAATCTATTTGCAGATTTACTTTCCAGCAGATATTTTCGCCAAGTTTCCGCTATATCTTCTGCTCATTCCGATCTGCCGCCACACCGATGTGAAATTTGAGTTGAACCACTCAAATGGACATTCGAATAAGAATTATAAATTACATTTCGGCCACGAAGACGATGTATAACAGACTACAGGTTGTGCATTTTCGACTCGTGCTTTCATAAAACTAGTTAGTTATCCATGTACGAGACTCGTTGGCAAGCTATTAGATTTTCTTGATAATACACTGAAGATCGAGCAATAATTCACCACATTTATCACAGCAGCTGGCGCTCTGGTCGCCATAAATTAATTAATCGACATTGTTCAGCAAGATTTGCCTGCAGGAAACGGTCTGCGACTGCTTACCGGACTTTCAGGCCATCACTTTCGTGCTCCACTGAGCCTGCCTGACCCTGCCCAGACTTGCCAACGGTTCCGAGACTTCGGCTGTCCCATGAAACGTTGAGCGGCTCCATTGGCCCATGGCCATGGTTTTCTCACTGCAACCGAATGTTCTCTCACAGACAACCGTTGCATTTAGGCACGTAGCAGTCCTGATTACTGGCCATCTTGACCATCGCATGGTCGCCCACGGATGCACGGGACAAATTTAACACCGGTGACGTTATTTGTACTTTCTGGTTTTAGTTATCACTTCTGGTTCCTCGCCAACCTTTTCTGGCTCGGTGGTACCTACTGGCATTTCCTCCGCAGAACTTCCGGCTTCTCCTTCCTCAGCACAAAGGGCGCAATAATCACAGCGAAGCGTAGACTTATATTGAACTTTGAGACAAAATCTAGAAATTGTAAGACTGGTTGAGAATTGAAGTTGATGGACGCGAGGATGTAGTTTTTGCCATCGAAGCCTTAGCTCAATATATTTTTTCTCCTTGGCGTGACTCTTTTCGAGGGTTCGCTGCAGACGTTACGAGCAGCCACACCTGTCCACCACCATGCCGGGCAGTAAGCCGTAGATGATCAGAAAGTCCGAGTCAAAGTACAGCATGGATATGGGGGACATCTTGCGAGGAGCGCAGCAAGGTCCGGCCGATCCAGAAGGATTGGCTTGCTGAACTAAGTGGGTGTGAGGGTACTTTTGCAGGAAGACAAATGGGCATTCCCCGGAGCAGTAGTTGGCTTCGTATTTTTTGGGCGCGATTATCCAGTCCCAACCGAATTCCTCGAAGTCCACCGTCAACGGGTACCTGCAGCAGCGGACCTCTGTTGTCCGCTCCTCGCAGTTCAAACCTATCATTCGTTTGGTTCTCCGCTTGCTTTCGTCCATGGTGTACACCTCCAGAAACGGTATCTGTAACATAACAGAAGCTAGTATAAATAAATGGACAAGAAAAATGAGTAAGGACGTTCTCTGTCACAATCCTGGGCATGGGCTCGGTAGTTTCGTAACTGCGTTGAAATGACATTCAATAAGAAATTTCCAGTATACATTACACATGCTCACAACGAGATATTGCAGTCTTTAGTGAGACATTGAGAACAATATTATGGGAAGATGAAGCAAAATGTTATCGTTATTTTTTTTAGATTCGTGTCTCTGCGCTTTCGCAGTTTATGGCTTATAAGTTTTTGAACCCTTTGGGATTTATGGTTCTGACACGCAGCATTAAAACATCGGAATAACAAATTTTAATTTTTTTACCATGCTTATTTGTTCTTATCTCATGGTTTTTTCAATAAAAACACTTGTAGTAACATCGTATTCATAACGATGTATGACTAATTTTTGGTGTTAATAACGGCCCATAATGCCCATTAGGTTCACACTGTCACCTCTGGGACGGCATGTCATGAAAGCATCACACATCTGGTAGTGCCCCATTGTAGTACTTACCAAAGAGGAATCCACATTCTCCCTGTTGCTTGTCAGTACCAGCTGGCGTCCTTCCTTGTCGTAAGCTTGAACCACAATTCCGAAATTGTTGTCCGGATTTCGGAACCATTCGGCCACTAACTTACGAATGTCCACTGTGACCCAACCGCCTTCGCTGGATTTGATTTCTTCCTTTTTTGTCACCACGTGATCTTGCATCAAGTTAGGCCGTAAGCACACTTTGTAAACGTGTACCAATGTAGTTATCGGCTCGTTCAATTCCGTTGATGGCTCCAGATACACCCACAAATTACCTCCAACAACTTTGTTGTCCATCACAGAGTCGGAGAATTTAAAATATAGCACCTCCATGTTGGGAGAAAGTCCCCATTCCTTTGGCGCTGCAAAGACAAAAATATGAGTGAATTAAGTATTGTGATATTGTTTAGCCTAGCCATAACAAAACATCTTCAGATTTTTCCTTCAAAGTGCAGCTAATGTTTTTGGAAAATATGACTTTGGTTGTGGAGCTCATTTGTCGACCTCCTCAACGATTTCGTAATAGTTTTCAGCCTATGTTTAAGCAAACTGATAATTGTGTACATGTAAAATAGTAAATATTTTTCGTTTATCACTTGTGGATTGACCTCCAGAGTGTGTGCATGTCTCTCTTCAATTATTTTTCTGTTTGAATGCCTTGAACTCTGGACACAATCTCTTTAAGTAACACGTTTTTTTGAATGAAGTGCAAAGTTTGCCTTGTCAGAAACGTTTGACAACTGCTCTTTTACGTTGCCAAAGTTAGCTTTCAGATTGTATTAATCCTTTAGCTCTTTAGCTGTATTTATCTGCCCTTATTCGAGTTGAAATAGCATAACATGCTTAGCTATTTATGTTTTATATAAAAAATACTCCGTATGTATGTCACGTATTTTGTTTAATTGGACAAAAAAACATATAAAACATTACTAGCTTCAGTGATAAAGATCTCTAGGTTTCTAACTACAAATACACGGACTTGCCACTCGTGAACGCGTCAGTTGAGATCAATGTCATCGGTATTGAAGTGATATGTTTCCTTTTTTACCGATTTTTTGTGGGATGAACATGATGTAAACTGCAGACAGTTACAAGCCTGTTTGCTTCCTTCCCATAAGATGGAAACAGTTCATTTTTATATACGAAATGTGAGTCAAATTTGTCCAAGCGATATGAGAACATTTCAGGGTTAAACAATGAAACATAATGAAATGAAACACTGGCTTTTTTAACTCGCAGACGTCTGAGACTGAATTGATGTGCTTTTCTCTGGTAATCACCGATAGAGGAGCAATTCATAAAGCCACGAACTATCGATTTCATAAGTTCTTGAAAACTTTTCCTTACTTATATTTCATGCAACGAAGCTGGTATTTATTTGCTGTAATATGTCTGTATTTTCGAGGCAGACATCTGGAAACATGCGTTTTTATTGGTTTTTCCAATATGTATCGTGCTGCTGCTATCGAAAATGTAGACAGGAATCTTAACGTTTATATTGCAAAATGTAATTTATTAATTAAAACAGAAAGCACCGTTTAACGTTTGTTGATATCAGACGTACAAGACGGAATGAAAAAATATATTTTTTATTTCACGTTCATAATCAGGAAATTGGCGTCAGTAATACAACCATTAGCTGATTTTAATCTATGTTTAAACATTAAAACAACGTCGTGACATCGTTTTCCCCCCATTATCTATGAGTCGAAATGCTCTTGGCTTTTATTTTTGAAAATACACTTATTCTGTACACAAATCATGTCTTATTAATAGAGGAAATGTCAGAGGTTTGTACTTTAAGAATTATAAGGCGCGTGCCTTCTAAGTGATGATAATACCCTTATACGTTGTAATGCATGAACATACATTTAAATTTCAATGCCCATCAAATTTGCAACTGATAATATAAACTGATATTATACAATGATTCCATATGATTATAGAAATTAATATGTTAGAAAATGAAGTTAACGAAGTTTCTCATAACGTATTGAAAACATTCTTGTTTTCACCACCCAGAAATATTACTATATGTTTAAGATTATTTTATGAAAGTGATTACAAATGCATGTACCGATGCACAATTTAACACATGTTACTACGTTCATGAAATGAATTAACTAACTGCTAGGATTTGAAAGTAGAAATATAATTTGCTGGCAGCTACGATATGACAATCTTAATATTGTACTTAATAATTCCAGATAGGAATCTGGCATTAAAAAACTCGCAAATGCATGTTCAATTTATTCATTGTGCCAGTTTTTTAACAAGTTATCTTATAACATATGATAAGTAACCCATTTTTAATGAAAGATTATAAAAATAAAATGAAAAGGTAAATTTAATTATGTCAGTATATCAGGCCAATACAGCTTTTCTGAAACATAACTAATGCAGAGTCGTTATATAAATTGGAATTTAAAGGTGCTAATTGTGTTAATCGAGCATGTTATTCAGATATTTCACGCATGCTTTTTTGGTTCATCATCTGGATATTGAAACCATCCGTGTGCTTGTGCATGAATGTGTATCAACTTATTGCGTCAGTAATATATTATATGCGCCGTTAATTAACCGAACTTCCGTAATTTGGTGCTGACAAAATTGAAAATTATGTCACGTGAAGGCATATCCTAACGATAAACATGCTTATTATAGCTACTCCTATTCAAATTCTGCAGCGAATAACTTTGCTATTGATATCAACATGTTTAGGGAAATGGCGGATTTAATTTGTTGATGCGATCCTTGCCTTTTCAACAGATTGAATTACGAATTATCCTTTCATGAATAAACACATGTCGTAAACATAACTATTTGCATGTTTATCAGTAACGATTTTACCACATTCATGTAACAGAGCACTTTTCTCTGTTTATTAGCCATGGTGGTGGTTTATAAGTTTTAATATTTGAACTCTTTTTAACAGCTGATCCTTTGAAATCTAAGTTTTGTATACAGACGTAACAATTTTGCTCATGGTATATCTGTCTCCTATTGCCCGATGACGACGTTTTAGACATAATATCAGTTTAGCTTTCTAATTGCGGTTTATGTGATGGATGCCAACCATTACCTAGATAAACTTTGAGGAATTCGTGCTCCTCGTGTGGACAAAATATCTATACATGTATTCTAACTGTACTTGTCTAGTATACAAGGATGACATCTGTCCTAGCTGTCAGAATTTACCCTTTTCATGTTTTTTGTTTGTTTATAACCTAACCTTACCATGTAATTTCTTATTTAGCTGCCCCTAACCGCTAGGCAATCACTGCCAGCCTGCGGGCAGTTAGGAGAAGCACACTCTCCCATGCATGTCTCTTCACCCAGTCTTTGCTGGAGAGAGCAGAGACAATGCCAAAGTGCACCCAATTTCTTCGATTCAAAAACAATCGAATATATCGTCATCATTGACGACGTTTAAATTCATACTTCTATATAGCTATGTTTATCTACATGTAAACGTATAAGCAATGTGTGAAACCTTATTTAAATTCCATAACTGGGATTGAGCACGACTTAGATAAACGCAAATAAATTGCAGAGAAATAAAACCATTTATTTCGTGTCAAAATCTATAAGCTCTTCTCAGCTCTTTCCAATAAAAACAAGGAAATCCTGCAGCAAAATGCCGCATACAGCTGGCAATATCGCATACTTTCAAACCCAGTCTGGTGATTCCGGTGTCATATCGGACGAGCCCCCTTGATTTGGGTTTCGCAACTGTACGTGTAGTTTTATTGTTCGTCGCAGTTTTTTTATGCGCCATGCAACTAGGTGTTCATTGGCCAGGGCTTAAGTTGGGCTCTGCTGCTTCGAGGTGGCTGAGGATGGTCAGCGTCTGGCCGCTCGGTAGTCGGTCAATATAGCTCGGGCGCAGACAATTAGCTCCGTGTAATGTCCATTTGCTGGGTTTTACGCCCATCAAATGGCCTGTTGATGTTCGTGTCTGAATCAATGAGACAGTCCGGCGCCACAGGTGAATCGAGTGAAGTTCACCGGGGAAAAAAGGCTCACCTCGTAAAAAACCTGTAAAACCAGGATTATGACTCAAAAGAAAGATTTCGCACGGCGTGTGCAACGAGTTAAGGGACGATAAAAAATCCCTTTACACCTGGACGGCGAATGAAATCTGGGATTAAAATCCGCCTTCAATTACCTTTTTCCCCAAATTATTATTGCTCGGACGGCTTGACAGTAAAGAGAATGCTGCAGGACACCACGACCTGCCAGACAGGGTGACGTCACATTGGCAGCGACAGCAGCCAGCTTGGCTCACCCATGGTCGTTTGGATCTTCAATTCAATTCAACTCAGTACCCTGCAATCAGCAAGGGGAATGTAATCCGTCCACCCAATTTACCATCATTGCTAAGTTGATTTCTTGTAAATTTGGAAAAAATTCCAACGTCTGATGCCATGCAAAATGCAAGACCTATAGTAAGATCCGAATTCGTGTTCTCAAGCTGACCTTTAGGGAATTTTTTTTTGCAAACTGAAGTTGTTTGTTGCAAATAACCAGTTGGTATTACAGTTCTGACTGCAGTAAGCTTGATTGAAACCAGTCTGCTTGACTGACTTGAATTGCAATCAATCAAATCATTCAAACCTTGTGAATATATAGTGAAAGTTTGCACGTGATATCCAGAATAGTAAAATTTGCTGGCACTGAAAGAGTGCTTTTGTTGCTTATGTTGCACATGATCCTGCACTACTGATTCGACTCAGCTCCAAATGTGTGCAACATTTTTGTTTAAATTCTTTTTGTTTAGTATGCAAAAATAACATTTGTTCTGTAGCTGTTGCAAGTAGTTCTTTTTATGTTTTTGTGCTTTTTTCTTTTCTTTTTTATATTGTTTGTATTTGGCCTAACTACTATACAATTAAATGCATGTATTTTTCTCTTTGAGCTGAATTTCCGACGACTTAGGAGAGGACTTAGGAGAATTAAGCCCTCTTTCATATAGAGTCTATGGAAGAGCATGGTCTAATCTGGGTCTAATGCATCTCTTATTTCATCTCATGTCCATTCAATGTTATCAAATGCCTTATTCGCGCACTAACAGAAAGCAATCATAAATTAAAATCGAATTCAGTTACACCTTCTGTGAAGAACCCGAAGTAACCAAAAAGCTCAGTGTTATTGCCTTTGTAAGGAATACATGTACTACTGTATTTGCGAACTAGGAAAGGTCCGCGTATTTGTGGTAGGATGACAAGAATTGATGCGCATTCTTTGAGATATTTTTTGTGGCGGAGTAACGGTTAAAAATAGAAGCAATAAAAATATCAATTGAAGGCATTGACTCTTTGAGATCACGAGCGAGTAGCATTAAATGGCAACAATGTAAAGAACTTGCCACTTTATCATGTATCCCATTTGTATTCTCAGATGCAATCCATTTTTTGTATGCTCCTTATATGATGATGTATGGGATTGTGAGGGGGGAAAAAGCGCAAATCCGTGTTTGGACTGCTAAATATAGGAAAGCAATTTGATATCGACCCTACCACTACTTGTTATTCATTAAACATCCTCCCACACGAGAGGGCTTTCCTCTCGGTTATACACGAACTGCCAAACATTTAATCAACGTTTTATTAATTTCATTCAAGATTTCTCAAGTGTGAATACGTAATACTGCATAACTCTTGCACGCAGCAAATCACATTTGAAAATGCATTTATCCGCGAGAACCCAGAGATAATTAACTCGACGAGATGCTAATTAAATTCGCTGGAAGTTACCCTGGAATTTGACAATCGAGTTGTAAGTGCATCACGAATTGACTGACAGTGTATATAGAAAACCGAATGATCTCTCGTGCAAATCATATTTTTATCCTGGATTCTCATTCAAATTGACTGGCAGTTTTCATCGTAAAAAAGACATTTAATAAGATTTGTACGCTCTGCTTACCAAATCCGGGTACTGTAGCCTATATTACCCATAATTTGGTAAAGTGCTTTCTCTTTGGGTAATGGCTGACCTCGGAGAACACAAAGTGCGGAAGAAAAACTTTTTTACTGACAATAAATTTATCTGCATTTGAAGGAAAATGTATAGGAAGCTCTACGTATGAATGCAATTCCTATCCAGAAAAAAAGTAACGAACAATTAGCAGTATTCGACATTTGATTCCACAATACTGTAGATACACTTCAGCATTCCACTTGTCCGTTACTTTTAGTACACCCTAATATTTTTAATTAGAACAATGTCATCAATGCACCAGGTTCGTTACCCATCACACACTCTTGATCTCAAAAATACTGTTGTTCAGGGTTTCCCTCATACCAGAGAAGCCTGGAATTGTCAGGGAAATCAGCGATACATTTAGATAGCTGGTTATTGCCCTTAAAACAAAATCAAGAAATCACCAGAAATGATGTGGAAGAAATTAGCAGTGAAATGTCAATTTCAAAAAAAAGAGAACATTTTCATAACGTCACAGCAAATTTAGATATCTCCTGTATATCTCCATAAGTATTGCATTCCTTTCATTAGTTTATGTCAGAAGTTTGCATTATCAGTAGGCAGGGTATCAGTATCAGCACCTGGGAAAGTCAGGGAAGTTGAAATTTCATCAATGGAGGAACCATGTCAATGCTGCAAGCATCTGGTGCATCGCTAAGGCATGCATTTTAAACCGAAATGCAACTTGGTAAAATGGGAACAGAGTGGCCAGAAAGCAGCGTGATGCCAACGGAGTTACTTAAGAGCAAAGGCAAGGTCGTTTCTTTGTCGGGCCCAATGCCTTCTGGTAGTAACCCTTGAACCTTCTTATGCGTTTTGCATAAACCAAGCAAGAGTTATTCAAACCTCCTTGCCAAGCACGCCCTTTGTTTGGGAAATGTAATACTTCGTGCATATTGTACTCGGTTATTATATATCCACCAACTTGTTTTGTCTGCTGCCAAGTGCATGGTTTGGGTAATCGAGTAATGTTTTCGCCTCCAACGTGCAATAAACGTTGCTAGATTGTTGCAAAATCGCAGGACATATATCAATTTGCCCTTATGATTAACACTGCCTCTTATGTCAATAACCCGTAATTGTTGCAAAATTGACCTGGACTGGCTAATTTCATGCAAAGTGGACGTTTCTCCTCAGCTTTCTAACCCTTTGACTCGATCATTTACACAATATGTAATTACATACCGTGGCAGGATTCTTTTCTGCTTGTTATTCTCGCCGAAGTAGGCCTACTGAAATTGATCAAGCTTTTTTTCTGCAATTAATTTGCATGCAGTAGTACACCTGTTTTATTTAAATTGCGTGGGCTTTTCTTGTTTAGGGGTAGAAAATTAAGACATAATAACAGATGATGGACTATTGTGCAGGCCTACAGCACACGTCTTTCACGAAACGAAAGTTTCTTTGCAAAACGGTGCACCTGCTGGTGAACACCTGTACGAATTTGCCAACGGCCGTTTTAATCGGATAATAAATCTGAATTTTTGCATTTTTTTTAAAATTAGCATATTTTCATAAAACTTGTCACGAAATAGGTCTCCAGCCATGACCTGCATTTTGGATATATCAACGTTGTTGCTTTTTTCACCTCTGCCAAATGTTTACAGGAAACATGAGGGGCAACTTTTTAAAGATATTCAGAGTGACATTCCAATTAGCTTTTCTAATGGATTTCCTGAAATACTCCCTGTTAGGAATATGCACCACACATACATGTAGATGAACGCCACCATATTTAAGTACATTATTGTGTAATGTTCATCTTGAACTCTAGTCAGTACTGAATAGCCAAAACCGATGGCAAGTAAAATGTCTTGATTATCCATGGACAATAATAACAAAACAAGATAAGGCTGGGGTGATTTATGAAACAAGGAGATGATCTAAACATAAATGTCCAATTAGCGAATATCGAAAATATAAATAAAGTTGCATTTATCATGGAACTTTCTGTCGTATGGAAATGCATTTTATGCATTTTATGGAATATTCATGGACGCTATAGTCTTACATTGCATTTCATGGGAATTGTTCAGTTTGGTTGATTTATGCATATACAACTGTATATGTACAGGAATACATTTTATGTAAATGGTTATATGCCGCAGTCAATGTGTCCCACACCTTATATTTCGGGAAATGTCAGGCAAACTGAGATACTATCACTTTAAATAAAGTAAAAAATGGGTATGAAAGCAGGGAATTAAGGGCTTGAAGCAAATGTTATCACCGGGGAAAAATATTGTTAAAAATTTCAGGTAAAATGTCCGGGAAATTACTGAATAGTGAGGGAAGTCGACTTGAGAATTTGGGTGGGAATTGATTATAGCAATAAACAAATAATTACCCCTCGTTTTTGTAAAAAGTAAAACTTTTGTCCATTGGGTTTGTTTTTTGCCTTATAAATTATGGAACGTACAAGTTTGGAGTTTGAAAGATGACGATTAACGGATTCCCTGCATGTTTTAGAGCATCATACATGTAGATGGTGTGCTTATCACTGCCTCTGGCCGACCTTGACTATGGGGCTAATCCCCATTAAATACAAATTACCTACCTTAAGTAACCCTATGCATTCAACTTTGACATTCAAGAGTGTATAACCCTTTTGATGCCAGAGTCTTTGGCCACCTTTCGTCTTTCCAATTAGAGGTCTGAATAGGTGTGCTCCTAATCCAATTTCATGGGTTGCCATTAAACCGATTCCCGCTGGAGTTTGTGGAACCGTACAATGGTGCACCACAAAGACCGTTTTTCCACTCTAGGTCTGCATAGCGGAATAGAATGATATTATTGCTTAATTCCTTTGAATACAGGTGCACGTAGGCGCTTCTAGAAATCCTGTTACCTAGTTAGCCGATTTTCAAACAAATGAAAGAGGGGAGATGCCAGAGTCCGAATTTATAGACCATATTTAGAAAAATTCTAATTGGATTGGCATCGATTCCAACCCACGTCATTGCCTGAAGCATTGCCCACCAGAGGACCATGCAGTGTCTTTGGAAGTCAGCCTTGGTGATGTTTTTCACAATCAATTTGTAAAAACACAGTGTCTTTAGTCATCGCCGTACGCAGGAGTTTTTCGGGGGGGATGAACCTCATCTCCTACGGAGAAATTTAAAAAAAACGTTTTGGTCATAGGATTTTACTATGAGAAACTGAAAATTTCGGCCCCCTCAGCTTTCCCCCTTGCCTTTAGGGATGTTTAGATATCAGAATGACGGGGAAGGTTGAATTGGATAAACACTTCCATAACGTGTCTAATAATGATGTATGTGTTAAATGTTGGAGATGTTGTTTCGATGATGCGATACATGTCATTGTACAACGTCGTGCGTACTGTAGGCCTGATGTGAATCATTAAGGCTAATCTTAATTGAATAAATGCCCTGTCTGCCAATTGCTTGGGATGCTATATTTAGATGTTTTTTTCGTTAAGTTACATCATGAGCGAAATAAAAATAGTAAAAATGATGGACTTTCGAGAAACTTTGAGTGGAAGCTATGCATTCCTCTGATATATTCATGCATGATAAGAATATTTCCTTAAAGAAAAAATGAAATGAAATTGAAAATCATCTGTGCTTTGCACGTCACGTTCAATGCGCATGTGGGCCGTGACGAAGACGAATCATTACTGCATTAAATATTAAAGCATATTGAATTTGCAAACTTTATTGAACATTGGGACAAATTGGTTCATGACATACAAGCTATGATGCCAGATTTTGTAATAAAGTACTCGAATTAATGCGTAATGGATTAGCCAGTCGTAATATCTTTGTTCGAAACATAATGACATGTTGATCCATGGTATAAAACTTATATTCAAACTTGCTTCCAAGAAATTTATCCAGTGCTGCAATAACAGATTAATCTTCAGGTCACATGGTTAGTCATGTATAACTCATCTGTATAAATGTTTCTTTCTGACGTCGTGTTTACGCCTTGATTCGAAAGCTAACAAAATATTTGCATGGTGCATGAGCTATACTCAACATGAAAATCGACTTTTAATTGAACTATTTGTTCAATTAAAGTTAATTTT
This sequence comes from Cylindroiulus punctatus, assembly GCA_034695085.1. Classification (NCBI taxonomy): domain Eukaryota; kingdom Metazoa; phylum Arthropoda; class Diplopoda; order Julida; family Julidae; genus Cylindroiulus; species Cylindroiulus punctatus. Next base: position 20,287 of record JAQFYZ010001633.1, read on the forward strand.
CATGTTTTGGCTCTCACTGTACATTGAAGATCAACACACCCTCTACACGCGGCCCTCCACGGCTGCAATTCAATGTCGACAAACTCCATTTTGCAGCAATCAAAATATATCGATAAAAGGGTATAATAGTTTGAAAGGAAATGCTGTCATTTCAAATATAGCGCATAATGGCCTCTGCTTTTGCCTCATTGTGTTTAAGCCTGCGCGCAGGGCTAAGTTAATACTGATTCTTTTATATTTACCCTTATGAGTTATGACAATCGTATGCCTGATGGTATCACTGCAAATAGATACACTATTGTAGGGCAGGTTATCGTCCCACGTTTTCACGCAGTGATCCAGGGTAATGACCATGAATTCAAGATCAGTGCAGATCACGCAGAATGTTTTATACTGACGTATGCTACACTTAATAGAGTTATAGCACTCGGTGAGTGAAAATGCCATTATTGTTAAATGGGTCAATATAATTTCCATGCACTGAAACTGGTGCAGGGAAACTTGTGCAGAACTGCGTTCATGTAGGAAACAAACTCATGAACAGGCTACCAATGTTTGAACATCATATTTGTCAATCTTTCAATAATATTGCTTTTGAAAATCGTGCAATATTTAGCTGAAGAATATTGATTCTTATACTCACAGCACTCTGATTCATGGAACTTCCCTACTGTTACTAACCTTGTATGGGAGCATGACGATTCCACTATTGTTAGTTATGTACATGTGTACTGTTTGGTATCATCATTGATAACAATTTGTTGGCTCCTACAAATCTCATAGGATGTAATAATAATTTGTAGGAACCAACAAATTGGTTATGATTTAGTGAAACCATCATATACTGTACTCCTGTGATGAAAAGCAGTGAGGTTTTCATGGTTGAAAGTTGGATCTACATGTACCTTTGTGAAAAATCTTAAAATATTCGATTCTAAGACTTTTTCCAGTTTTTAATTTTCCAATCGTTTTGTTTCCCAGTTGCAAATCGACGTCATATCGTTTCATTAGCAATGCACCTCACGCACTGACGGCGTACTAGACGTCCATTGATTTTTTATGCTCGCAGATACATTATCCTCTCCTATTTTATTTTTTCGAATGTTAATTCCAGGTATATTTTACTGTCCCGAGGGGCCATTTCTTAAACGTGAAAATGGGATGGCATTTTTTTTTTCAAAAGAGAGTAAAAACTCTCCCAGCTGAACGTTAACAATGGGGCAATAAAATATGGGCTATTTGGCTATTGCATAATAGGTGTGTGTTAAAGTGTGAAATGCTAATGTGCATTTTGCAAAGGCCTTCTATGAACTCTCCCTTATGGTCAATTTAAATGTCATTATTTTCACCTTTTATTGTGCCGTGCACAATGCAATGGGTTTCATTCTTTTGTGTGCAACGTGCGTGAGGCATCGTCCATTAGGCCTCCTATTGATTTTCTAATTTGTTAATGGTATAATTAGACGGGGTATTCCCAAATGATGCCCTCTTTGTTTCACCTAGAGTGCCATATGCGTGACTTGTAGTGCAGACAAAGCATGAATAATTCCGAAATCATTATATCATTCCATAGGAGAGGGTACAGGAACTGCAATTTGCCATCGTGCGCTTTTTTTTCTCGTGTAATTGTGCATATATTTGAAGCATTTTTTTAGCATGCCTTAGACTTTTCATGGTCTTTTTATCGGTTTTGTCTGC
>JAQFYZ010001634.1:0-21981 GCA_034695085.1 Cylindroiulus punctatus
CTCCAAAATTACACAAAAATTGCAAGTGGACAGTTAGCATAAGAGAAAATTAGGAATAAATTAACTCCAAAATTACAACAAAATTACAAGTGGACAGTTAGCATGACATACATAGCTCCTCTAGTCTTTCTTGTCCACACAGTGTATTTCTCATTTCAATTCAATTCAATTCAATTGAGTTGCATACAGGCCAGGGGGTGTAATCAATCACCAATAAATCCAACAACAACAACATATGGCGGGCAACCAGTGCATGCACGACCATCAGCGCCCCTGGCGGTTGCTAGGCAGTCTGTCCGCCCACGCATTTTCGGTGCTGGTTCAGGGGCAGCCGGGAAGCAGCGCCACTGTCAAGGTCGGCGGAGAAATGGGGAAAATCGATGGGGGTCGCCCACGCACCTCGCATTTAAAGCCGAAGGAAAAATAGTGGAAAAGATCAACAAGATGGCGGACGCTCTTAGATATAACACTCTGTGCTTGTGTTTACAAAAGAAAAATGACGACACCATGTTTCCCTAAACTACAATTGGCGCTAAATTGAACACTAGGTCTTATTTTCGGGGTAGGGCTTATATGTCAGGATCATCTTGAAAAACCGTGCTAGGTCTTATTTTCGGGGTAGGGCTTATATGATGGGATCATCTTGAAAAGCCATGCTAGGTCTTATTTTCGGGGTAGGGCTTATACGTTTGGATCGTCTTGAAAAACCGTGCTAGGTCTTATTTTCGGGGTAGATGTTATATGATGGGATCATCTTGAAAAACAGTGCTAGGTCTTATTTTCGGGGTGGAGGTTATACGTCAGGATCAGCTTGAAAAACATTGCTAGGTCTTATTTTCGGTGTAGGGCTTATATGTTAGGATCATCTTGAAAAACCGTGCTAGGTCTTATTTTCGGGGTAGGGCTTATATGTTAGGAACATCTTGAAAAACAGTGCTAGGTCTTATTTTCGGAGTAGAGGTTATGTGCTAGGATTATGTTGAAAAACCGTGCTAGGTCTTATTTTCGGGGTGGAGGTTTTAAGTCAGGATCATCTTGAAACACCATGCTAGGTCTTATTTTCGGGGTGGAGGTTATACGTTAGGATCATCTTGAAAAACAGTGCTAGGTCTTATTTTCGGGGTAGGGCTTATACGTTAGGATCATCTTGAAAAAACAGTGCTAGGTCTTATTTTCGGGGAAGAGGTTGTCAGGATCAGCTTGAAAAAAACAGTGCTAGGTCTTATTTTCGGAGCAGCGCTTATACGTTAGGATCATCTTGAAAAACCAATGCTAGGTCTTATTTTCGGGGTGGAGGTTATAACTTATATGTCAGGATCATCTTGAAAACCAGTGCTAGGTCTTATTTTCGGGGTAGGGCTTATACACTAGGATCATCTTGAAAAACAGTGCTAGGTCTTATTTTCGGGGTGGAGGTTATATGCTAGGATCCTCTTGAAAAACCATGCTAGGTCTTATTTTCTGGGTAGGGCTTACATGATGGGATCGTCTTGAAAATCCGTGCTAGCTCTAATTTTTGGGAGAAAACGGTATTTTGGAGGTTTTCTGTAATTGGACAATTCTATACACAGTAGAACCTCTCTAAGCCAATACTGTTGGGAACGGGCATCACGTATCGGTTTAGACAGGTTATTGACTTAGGCAGGGACATTAATCAAGCATGGGGACGAGCTCGGGACCGGCCGCAGATATTAGGTTATGGAGGTTACAAGTTTACACAGTATAAGTTTACACAGATTCTACTGTACAGTATATTGTCATAATGCAAATGTATTTGTTTGTTTCCGGTCACCAGGTGGAGCCGGCGAAGGCAAGCAGCGTCTGAAGCCGGACGGCTCTGTGCGCAACATCCACCAGGTGAAGACGGACGGCGTGCTGCCAGCCTACTGCGACCCACCCAACCCCTGTCCAGTGGGTCAGACGGGTGAGTGTGCGGGGGTAACCTAGGCTGACCACCTATAGCCGCCTCAACGAGAAATGAGAAAAATGGCGTCGGTTCAACCAATAGGATGTCATTTCCTGTTTGCGATTCGTTCATCCAACTTTTGAGAGGGCGATGCCTTAACGGGTGCCCACTGCCGAAAAGCTCTTTATAGTGTTTTTACTGACAGAATGGACTATGACGTAGGTTCAGACTGACAAAACTACTTACAATGAAAACACTGAAAATCTATTTCTATTAATCACTGAAATCATCTAAATAACATTTGCATCATTACCAATCAGGATGGACCAATCCGGTTTCGAATTAATCATGCCGGGCCTTATGTCAACAACTCTCCCCTCCTCTTCACATCGTGACTGCCTTGTTTGCTTTACCATTTCCTGTGCGAGAAAAGCAAATCGCTCTGATTGGCTGTCCCGGCCTTGCCTCCTGTTTGTTCAGTAACTAAAAACTACCATAGCAATGCAGAGGTCGGCTGTACAGTGGTCGGTCCAGGGTCGCACATGTGGCTTATTGGCTCGTTCTTGATCACGCCGTTTGAGGTGTTTTCACAATAACCACTTGCGGTTTTGTCATTTCCACAGCGGAAGACGGCTGCCTGGAAGAGTTCTCCAACAGCGCCGCCTTCAGCCGCGAGTACCAGGCGTCGCAGGAGTGCATGTGCGACACCGAGCACATGTTCGACTGCCCCTCGGGGTCAAAGGACGACGAGATGGACGCCCTCTCCAGGTCCATCCAGAACCAGGGCCTGTCCGAGCAGACGCTGGACAGGATCATACACGACCTGCAGGTCAGTCTCCATCCATTTGGCGACACCGTGACCCCTGACCCCTCACCCCTGGCCCATGACCTCTGACCCTTGACCTCTTGCATTGCAGATTCGCGATCAGCACAAGTCCCTCGTGGCCAAGAAGCACTACAGCAGCCAGGTAGGGGCCTCGAGTCACCTCTGACCTTTCACTCCAACATTGATTCAAAAAAATAAAAGAAAACCTCTGACCATTCACCTCAACACTGATTCAAAAAAATATAAATATAAAAACCTGACCTTTCACCCCAACATTGATTAAAAAATATAAAACCCTCTGACCTTTCACCCCAACATTGATTCAAAGAAATATAATAATAAAAAACTGACCTTTCACCCCAGCATTGATTCAAAACAATAGAAAAATAAAAAAACCTCTAACCTTTGACCCCAACATTGATTCAAAAAAATATAAATATACAAAAACCTCTAACCTTTCACCCCAACATTGATTCAAAAAAATATAAAAGTAAAAATTCTGACCTTTCACCCCAACATTGATTCAGAAAAATATAAAATAAAAAACCTCTGACCTTTCAACCCAACAATGATTCAGAAAAATATGAAAATACAAAAACCTGACTTTTCACCCCAACACTGATTCAAAAAAATATAAAAATAAAAAAGAACCTTTCACCCCAACATTGATTCAAAAAAAATGTAAAAATAAAAAAACCTTTGACCTTTGACCCCAACGTTGATTCACAAAAAATTACATTTTATTTTGTTTGCAGGTCAAAGACAGCTATCTGAGGGACCTGAGGAGCAGGACCAATAAGCTGGCCATCAAAGCCACAGCCAGAGACGTGAGACAGTGACCTCTGACCTATGACCCTTGACCTCTGAGCCCGATTTTTACCATGTTTTTCTGTTTCGTTACCTAGGCCGACAATCCCTTCCTGAAGGGTGAGAAGCTGCCCATTGTTGCCAAAAAAGGTTCCAAGATCGTCATGTAGATGGCGCCACCGTCTGCGCTGCGCCACCAAACGTTAAATTTTGAGTCAAATTTTCGTCGTTTTTGATGACAGAGTCAAAAATCTATTATACCGGAAACGGAAGTCATCGTGGACACGTTATTATAGACGTCGTTATATTTTATTTGTTTGGCGATTATTATTGGAAAAAAAAATAAAAATATAAATACAGTTTTAGATCGTACAGATCGAAGGGTGTTCGTGTCAAGTTTTAAATTTCGAACGTTTGGAACTTCCGGGCGCACGTAGTGCACGTCCGGCGCTGAGTCTACTTTGGGCTAAACGCACATACATTGTAAGTCCTGCTGTAATGGTAACTTATCGCCACCAATACCATTGTTTTTACAGTATATTGTGCCAATGCAGTGGCAATGCAAACTGGACATACAATGTGTGTGCGTGCCTAGCAACGGACATACTATGCATTGCATTTGGGATTGCCTTCGGTCCCAGCTTCGGTACAGGTCCTACAAATTTAGGCAAAAATGGGACAGAATGCAGAATTCCGCGAAATGCTGGACGTACAATATCTGTGCACGCAGCCATCCATACAACATAACCGCTGGTAGGTGGCAAGAATCCAGGCACACACATTGTATGTCACATTTGATGTATGGATCCAAAATAATTACGCGATTTTGAGCAGCATCAAGTAGTGGACATACAACATTTGTCCTTCAGACGTCGAATTATACGACACTAACCACGCAAAATCAAATAATTGGAAGAAATGGACATACAACATCTGAGCTACATACCATCCATACATTGACCACACTGTACAGAATGAGTCGTGTGCCAGAATTTTAACTGATTTTCAAATAATTAAAAAAACAATGCATGACATTGAATAATTTGAACTAGTGGACATACAACATCTGTGCTTCATACCATCCTTGCATTGACCACACTGTACAGAATGAGTCGTGTGACAGAATTTGAACTGATTTTCAAATCATTAAAAAAACCATGAATAATTTGTGGTAATGGACATACAACATCTGTGCTTTATACCAGCCATAAAATGACCTCCAGGACATAAGAATTCAACATGAAACTTAAATTCCAAGACGAAAAAAATTCAACTGCCCCTTAGGTGGGCAAACACTGTCAGCCTCTGATCCCTGCGTGGTTGCCTGCCTTTAAGGGGGTTAAGGGGGTTAAGGGGGGAGGTGAGTTTTCCTCCGCCAGGGGGCGCCAGGGGTGACTGTAAGAGCCCCGATTTCATTCGGTGCGGGTCAAGGGGTTTCACGGAGGGGGATTAAGGGTGGCGTCCAGGGGTTTCCTTTCTTTAAGGGGGCGAGTGACCCCTCGGCTGCCGCCCCGACGGCGCCACCTATCCCTCGGAGCGCGCCATTGTTGTTGCGTCACACGACGACTGACCCTCGTCCATCTCCACGGTGGTTCGAGGGGGGCCGCGAGGGGGACATTCGTGAGAACTAACAGCGCAGTCGGAAGGGGAACCGATGCTGGTTAGGGGCCCACATTTCGCATTCATCAACTTATCAGACTCCTCAACTCTTCACAGTTAACGATTAGATTCCTCAACCCCACATAGCTAGTACTCCTCAGATTCACCAACTCCACATGGCTATTTATCAGATTTGTTAACTCTTCACAGTTACTGATCAGATTCCTCAACTCCACATAGTTTGTATCCTTAAATTCATCAATTCATCAATTAAATTCCTCAACTCCTCACAGCTACTTATCAGTTTCTTCAACTCCTCACAGCTACTTAACAGATTCCTCAACACCACACAGCTAATACTCCTCAGATTCACCAACTGAACACGACTATTTATCAGATTCCTCAAATCCTCACAGCAAGTTATCAGATTCATGAACTCCTCACAGCCATTTATCAGATTCCTCAACTCTTCACAGTTAATGATCAGATTCCTCAACCTTACATAGCTAGTACTCCTCAGATTCACCAACTCCACATGGCTATTTATCAGACTCCTCAACTCTTCACAGTTACTAATCAGATTCCTCAACTCCACATAGCTTGTACTCCTTAAATTCATCAACTACACATGACTTTATCAGATTCCTCAAATCGTCACAGCAAGTTATCAGATTCATGAACTCCTGACAGCCATTTATCAGATTCCTCAACTCCTCACTGCCACTTATCAGATTCCTCAACCCCACATAGCTAGTACTCCTCAGCTTCACCAACTCCACATGGCTACTTATCAGATTCCTCAACTCTTCACAGCCACTTGTCAGATCCCTCAACTCCTCACAGCCATTTATCAGGTTCCTCAACTCCTCACAGCCACTTATTAGATTCCTCAACTACTCAGCCACATATCAGATGCTTCAACTGCTCAGATTCATCAACACTTCACCACCGTTACAAAAACTTAAACATTTCTTAAGACAGCTAGTATTTTCATAAACGTTTCCCATAATGTTTTTAATTTTGCATATTAGTCCGCTGACCTGCCACTGTTAATCCCTCGGTGTTTCCAACTCAACTGGAGTCGTAAATTGGAATAAAAAGCGCCATTTGCCCCCTCCATTTCTGCCAATATCTGAGGAATTTCAATTGCGACAAAACATGGATGGCGCCACCGTCTCTCCTCGATTAATTAATTGACATTCTTAATTAGAAATGCCATAAATTCTGCTGCAACGAACGACCCCTGACCGCGCTGTCACTTACAATTAACATTTTCCTTCAAATCCGATTGAATTTTCCAAAACTTAACTTCTTTTCAAAATCAATTTCAATTTTACTCTCATTCCTGCAGAATCAAACATTTTAACATTTGGTGCATTTTTCAAAAAACAAACACATATTCCCTTCAAATCCGATTGTATTTTTCAGAAGTTGAATTTTCACAATCGATTGCATTTTCCAAAAGTAAACTCTTCAAAATCAGTCTTATTTTGCTTTCATGTCTGCAGAATCAAACATTATAACATTTGGTGCATTTTCCAAAAAAACATATTCCCTTCAAATCCGATTGCATTTTTCAAAAGTTAATAACAGTCAACGTTTCACAATTGATTGCATTTTTGAAAAGTAAACTTTGCAAAATCAATTCATTTTGCTCTCATTTCTGCAGAATCAAACATTTTAACATTTGGTGCATTTTCCAGAAAGAAAATCTTTTCCCTGCAAATCCAATTGCATTTTTAAAACGTTGACTTTTCAATATGGATTTTATTTTCCAAAAAGTTAACTTTTCACACTTGATTGCAAATCACTTTTATTTTGTTCTCATTTGTGCAGAATGAAACTTTTTAACATTTGGTGAATTTTTCAAAAAAAACAAACCGCAAATTCCCATCAAATCCGATTGCATTTTTTAAAAGTTAACTCTTCAAAGTCAGTTTTGATTTGATCTCATGCATTTCTGCAGAAATAAACATTTTAAGTTTTCGTGCATTTTTCAAAAAAAAAAAAAAACACCACATATTAACAGCAAATTCGATTGCATTTTCCAAAACTTGACTTTCACAATCCATTGCATTTTCCAAAAGTTGACTTTCACAATCAATTGCATTTTCCAAAAGTTGACTTTCACAATCAATTGCATTTTCCAAAAGTTGACTTTCACAATCAATTGCATTTTCCAAAAGTTGACTTTCACAATCAATTACATTTTCCAAAAGTTGACTTCCACAATCGATTGCATTTTCCAAAAGTTGACTTTCACAATCAATTGCATTTTCCAAAAGTTGACTTTTCACAATCAATTTCATTTTCCAAAAGTTGACTTTTCACAATCAATTTCATTTTCCAAAAATTAACTTTTCACAATCAATTGCATTTTCCAAAAGTTGACTTTCACAATCGATTGCATTTTTCAAAAGTTGACTTTCACAATCAATTGCATTTTCCAAAAGTTGACTTTCACAATCGATTGCATTTTCCAAAAGTTGAATTTCACAATCAATTGCATTTTCCAAAAGTTGACTTTCACAATCAATTACATTTTCCAAAAGTTGACTTTCACAATCGATTACATTTTCCAAAAGTTGACTTTCACAATCAATTGCATTTTTCAAAAGTTGACTTTCACAATCAATTGCATTTTCCAAAAGTTGACTTTCACAATCAATTGCCTTTTCCAAAAATTAACTTTCCCAATCGAATGCATTTTCCAAAAGTTTACTTTTCAAAATCAATTTTATTTTCAATGTATTTCCTCAACAACCAACATTTAACATTCGGTGCATTGTCCAGCATACAAAATCAAAATTGGTCCAAATCGAACTTGCTAGTCCAGGGGCGACCCCTAGGTCCCCCTTAGCTCCCCCTCCCTCCCCCTCCCCCCTCGGCACGCGCCTCGCCGGCGAGACGACCGTCGACGCCACCCGTGCCCCTCCCCCTAAGTCCCCCTAAGCCCCCTTAAGCCCCCTTAAGCCCCCTTAAGCCCCCCTAAGCCTCACTTTAACTATTTGTGAAAGGCGCCCCCCCGCGGCGCCCCTCACCTTCGGGCTCCGCCGTGGCGGCCATCTTGGACAATGGCGCCCGATCGCTTAGGGGGCGAGGGTTTCGAACCCCTGGGAACCAGAGGTTGTTGCTTGCTTTTTTTTGGCAGCCCAATTTTCGTAATTCATAATTTAAGGTGCGCTGCTTTCGGGCGAGGGGGGGTGAGGGGGAACCCCTTATTAGAGCGCCGGACGCCCCCTGGGGGCGGAAACCCGCATGATACGGACGATCGTTTTCGCCCCCCTTACCGCACCCCCTTAACCCCCTCAACCCCCTGAACCCCCAGCCTAATAACCATTTGGGCGTAATTAAGAGCAGGGGTCAAGGTGTCAAAATTGGCGGCTTCTGTGCGTTCGCAACCCCCTAACAACCGCGGGGGGTGAGGGGGCGTTAGGGGTCGGCGGCCATCTTGGAGGTGCATGGGTCAGTCGTGAGAAAATAGAGCCTGGCCATGAGAAATGACGTCATTTGTGCCTGGGAAAATGGCAGATTTGTAAAATTTGTTCAGAAATTTGATGTTTTTTGATTTGTGACAATCTGTTTATCGGTATTGGATTAATTTTTTTTTTGGACGTTTGTTTTAAATTTGTGAAAATTTGTGAAAAACGTGAAAATGTATTGGGTTAATTTATGTTTATACATTCGAGTAAAATTTGTGAAAATTTCGATTTCTTTAAATGTGCAAATGCATTGGATTAATTTTTTTTTTTTTTGAACATTTGTTTTAAACTTGTTAAAATTTGTGAAAAACGGGTGAATGTGTTCCGTTAATTTATTTTTATACATTTGAGTTAATTCGTGAAAAATTCGATTTCTTTAAATGTGCAAAAGCATTTGATTAATTTATTTGTTGGACACTTGTTTTAAATTTGGGAAAATTTGGATTTCCTTAAATGTGCAAATGCATTGGATTACTTTTTTTTTTTAATTTTTTTTGGAAAAATCAACAAAATGCACAGCCTCATCACAAACTTCCATTTTTTTCCCCAAAATATAAAAACTCCCCCATTTTTATCAAATAAATGATAACCTTTTTGACAAATTGCAATTCAATACTTTCACAAATTTTAATTTTATCCGAAACTGACCAATAAAAAATGAATATATTAAATGCATTATAAATTTATCAACTAAATCGATACGTTTTTTGAAAATTAGTTTCATATTTCCACGAAACATTTCCAAATAAAAAAAGAAAATTCCATCAAAATTTTTCCAATCAAAGAAAATTGCATAAAAATTTTTCGAATCAAACAAAATTCCAACAAATTTTTTCCAATCACAGAAAATTCCATTAAAATTCCAATCAAAGAAAATTCCATCAAAATTCCAATCGAAGGAAATTCCACCAAAATTCCAACCAAAGAAAATTCCATCAAAATTCCAATCAAAGGAAATTCCACCAAAATTTCAATCAAAGAAAATTCCATCAAAATTCCAAACACAAAAGTCTTCCCAAACTTTATCAAATTAAATTTTTTTTTTTTTTAAAATGACCAAAACGTCAATGGGTGCTTTTCCAATGACCCCAGTGACCTCGACGACCCTAGACATCCTCGTTCCTGACCCCTGGGGATCACGATTTCATCACAAAGTTTCAACGAACATTAAACGCAATTGAAACAAACTGTTTACAGTGTGTCGCGGGGGTAAGAGGTCAGGGGTCACGGCGGGGGCGTCATCTTCTAATTAGGCAACAACGCCAAGAATGCACCATCCATGAGTGGCCACTACACCCCAGCGAGTAAACCGACGCCTGGGTCCCGGTCAGGTCAAGGTGGCAGCGTGGGGGGCGGAACCACCCCATCCGTACAGGGTGTCGCAAAAACCAAAAAATCCAATTTTTTTAATTTTTCAAATTCAATTGAATCTCCTGTCAACAATGGTAATAATATCACCAGATTACAATAATTAAGCCTGTATTGTGTGCAAACCCAGGATTTCACTGTGGAGGTCACCGGGGTCATCGAGGGCCCCCCTGAGCAGCTCCATTTTGGTTGCAGGCTACCTCGGAGCTCTTTAAAGAGCTCGATTATCTATTCAGGGGTGTCATCGATAAGGGGCATCCGGGTCGCCACTCGAACAGAGCCATCTGGCGGACTGCTATTTATGGCGATCGAATGGGGAGCATCCGAACATTACGTCAACATCAAACTATGATCGCCATCAACACACAGTGTGCAGAATTCCATATACAGGGTTGCCCCAGAAGTTCATGTTTAACTTCAGCGGCTTTTTCCTGACTATTCCAGGTTTTAACAAAATATTTCCCTGACCATTTCAAATGTAAACATATAGCCAATGTAAACACCTGGCAGCCAAATAAAGCTGGGCTGATAAAATGTGTCATTTTCTGACTTCTGTGTCTGAATTGGCTGAATTTCCCTGACTTTTTCTAAATAAATCAATCTTCCCTGACTTTTCCCCGACTCCTCCAGGTCTTTCCAACTTCCCTGATATTTTCAGGTTTTTCAGGTGTGGAGGTGACCCTGATCAATCTTCCCTGATTTCTCCAGGTCTTTCCAACATTCTTGACTTTTCCAGGTTTTCCAGGTCTGGAGGTGACCCTGATCAATCTTCCCTGACTTCTTGACTTTTCCTGGAATTTTCAACCTCCCTGACATTTCCAGGTCTTTTCAACCTCCCTGACATTTCCAGGTTTCCAAGGTTTTCCAGGTCTGGGGGTGAACATGATCAATCTTCCCTGACTTCTCCAGGCCTTTTCAACTTCCCTGACTTTTCCAGGTTTTCCAGTTGTGGGGGCACCTCGTGGCTGAACTCAATGAGATGCTTATTAAAACTAAATCTGGCGTTGATGTGGTGCTCGTGTGTGGTAATGAAATCAGGTTCCTTTTTGCTTTCATTTTTTTTTTCCTCCTTTGTTTTTATAATAAACGGCAAAACGACGTCCATTACGACGCGCGTACATGGCTGGCCCTCGACATCTTCCACAACGACCCACTTGAACCCGAATTAGTCGCCATTTAGGAGAGAGGCAGCCTCCGAAGATAACACAAATGGAGAAAACGACGTACGCCAGGGGGCGCGGCGATCGACGCACTCGGAAGAAGAAGAAGTACCTTTAGAACAACAGAACTCCAACACGCGCGTTCCAAAACTCCTCGCGCCCACTTTTCAAATCTCGCCGGGACCCATTCTAGAACTCCACGCCCGGTTCCAAAACTCTTTCTCATTCGAATAGCGCCTCGCGTTCCATTCCTCAAAAACTCTTTCGCTCCTCATTCTAGAACTCATCACCATCCGTTTCACTATTAGGAGTGTGCAACGCCACTGGTGGCGCTGCAGTCAGCCACTTTCATGGCCGCGAGAGTAGGATAAAAGCCTCGAATGCAATGGGAAGTTTTTCATTTTCCCCAAATAAGCTCGTAAATGCGGGCCAATTATTATTTTAACGGTTTTGACTAACTCTGTGGTATCCAATAATACTCTTTGTTGGTATGTAAAGCATTCCGTATTTATTTTTGGGCCACGACACGAGCCTGATTTTATCGAACTTCGCCGTGTTATTTGATGAAAGTATCATATTTTCATGGGAGCTTACTCGACTGCCACTAGATGGCGACCCTTTCGCTGCACACTCCCAATAGGATCCCCTAGAACGTCATTTTTCAAATTCCCTGATTTTCCAGGCTTCAAAGAAAATTTCCCTGAAAAATGCGACATACGACTTCCACATGTCTGCAAAATGCGACATATGACTTAATGCAAAAATGCGACACATGACTTAATGCAAAAATGCGACACATGACTTAATGCAAAAATGCGACACATGACTTAATGCAAAATGCGACATATGACTTAATGCAAAATGCGACATATAACTTAATGCAAAATGCGACATATGACTTAATGCAAAAATGCGACACATGACTTAATGCAAAAATGCGACACATGACTTAATGCAAAAATGCGACACATGACTTAATGCAAAATGCGACATATGACTTAATGCAAAATGCGACATATAACTTAATGCAAAATGCGACATATGACTTAATGCAAAATGCGACATATGACTTAATGCAAAATGCGACGTACGACCTACACTGTACGTATGAAAACACCACTTCTCATCCAGTTCCAATCAGGACCCATTCGAAACAACGTTCCAAACATCTTTACACCTAAGTTACATTCGAAGTCTCTCCACGTGACGTTCCAACTTTCGAAAAACCCACGTGCATAACGTTCCAAACCACTCGCCCATCCATTCTTAAGTCTTATATACACTACAGGAAGTAATTATTCGTAGAACTAGGCTATCATATCACGTCTAATTCCAAAAAAAACTCTTCACTCATTAACGTTCCAAAACTCATCGCACACACCCAGCCTTACAGTCGTTCCAAAAAAAACTTGAAAAAATTAACATTTTAAATTGCCAGGTCATAGGTCGCGTTCTGTCGGCGGTCCGTGACCTAACTGGAGGTGGGTCATCCTGTTCCCCGCCCATTTCTCTGCCTGGGCGCAGCCGAGGGGCCCGGCCCTTAATTGCCGTCCCCCGCCCCTTGAGCACACGCGCCTCAAAGTGTCTTAATTTCGTTAATTCCACTCGAGTGCCACATTCTAGCGACCTTCCCCCAAAAACAACACTTCGCCGGGAGACGTCACTTCCGCCAGGGCGGCGCTGCTGTTCCCGAGGTCACCCTCCGCCCACGCGCGCCACCGGAAGTCGCGCACCAGCGCCACCTGTGGCGACGCGTTCTGCGGGGAGTTTCGCCGAATTTCGCGAATTTCGAATGTAATTTCCGTCAAAAACCCCAAGGACGCCCGCAATTGATTTACGATTATTTTTTTTTATTTAAGTTTTGGAGAAATTTTTGGACAGAAGGCGATCTTATCGTTGCCGATTCGACCTTTGATTTTTTGTTTCCTCCTTTTTGGCGACAAATTTCGATTACAGCAAAGGGCGTTTTTGCATAACGCCAACTGCGAAACCTCTGAAAAAAAATCGAAAAATGGAAAATTGGGTGATGCGCAATTTTGTCACGAAAATTGCGTAAAATGACAATTTTCGGCATATGGTCATCGGCGCAACTTGGAAAAAGTCGATTAAAAACGATTTTTTTATGCATTTGATGTGCAACTAACATTAAAATTTGTCCTCAACAAGGGGTGTACAGTAGAACTTGTATGAAATAACATCCTGTATAAAACAACACAAGTATTATTTTACACAGGTTTTTGCAGTATTGTATGCAAGTATTATTTTAGACATGTTCTGAACAGTAAAAACTAAACAGTACAAGTATTATTTTAGGCAGCGTTTTGCAGTATTGCAAGTATTATTTCTGACAAGTTATGAACAGTAAAACCTGTATAAAACACGATTATTATTTTAAACAGGTTTTTGCCCTATTGCATGCAAGTATATGCAAGTATTATTTTAGACAGGTTCTCAACAGTAAACTAAACAATGCAAGTATTAATTTAGACAGCTTTTTGCAATATTGTAAGTATATGCAAGTGTTATTTTAGACAGGTTCCAAACAGTAAAACCTGTGTAAACAATACAAGTATTATTTTAGACAGCTTTTTTGCAAGTCTTTGCAAGTATTATTTTAGACAGATTCTGAAAAGAACCTGTGCAAACAATACCAGGATTATTTTAGACAACTTTTTGCAGTATTGCAAGTATATGCAAGTTATTTTAGACAGGTTCTGAACAGTAGAAACTATAAACAATAAAAGTATTATTTTAGACAGGTTTTGTACAGTAAAACCTGTAAACAATACAAGCATTAGATCAAGTATCATTTTCATGGTGAAATGAGCTTTTTAACCAACAAACAATGCATCTATTCCAATGTAACTTTCAAACTTCTGTTGCCTCCTTAGTTTTAGTGGTTGCCTACAAGTTTTCTTACAACAATTTAGCATCTGCAGCATTTATTTTTGTGCTTTACTAAAAAAAAAAGAAAAATAAACTGACTTGCACCACTGTCTCTTTCACCCCTTCATAAACCATTTTCTCCTAAAAACCTTGTATGACGATTAGACTTGAAAGTCGTAAAAACCCGACTGAGCCAATTCAGTGACTTAATTGAAGGACTTTTCAGCACGTAAGGCTGACCCCCCACAACTTGACCCCTCACCCCTTACAGCCGACGTTGATGGCCGGCTCCTGGATGTCCCGAGCCTGCTTTAATCGCCCATTAAAATTAACTTTAATCGACTGGTGACGCCCGCCGAAGCAAAACACACAAACCCAAATAGCAGCGAAACAAAAGCTATACTGGAGTCAACGTGGTTGTCACGTTTTCATTACACAGTTAAGGCACGTTCAAGTATTATGCCATCATCTTAGGGAGCAGGGGGTGGACAAATTATGAAGAGTTTTATATCCAATTAGAAAATTTGGATCAAAAGCCTTCAATGGTTATCCAGGTTTGCACAAAATTTCTCTGCTGCTGATTGATTATCACTATGTTTACTTGAAGATTTTCAAGATGATTTTCATCATGATGGATGATGACTAACTTACATTTTTATTTGAGTTAAAAAGGTAAAACAGGCATTACACCCTCAACACTTACTCAGATAAAGGCAACTGATGTACCAACATCCTTCACATAGTGATTCGCCTTGATCCAAGTCCCTTGCATGTGGGTTTACTTAATTCTTCTTGCATCAAGTCTCTTTCATGTTAGTTTACATGATTCACCTTAGATGCACTAAGTCATTTGCATGTAGGTGTACATAATTCTCCTTAAATTATGTCCCTTGCATGTGGTTTACTTGATTAGCTTTACACCAAGTCCCTTACATGTGGATGTACATAATTCTCCTTACACCAAATCCCTTGCATGTTGGTTTACGTAATTCGTCTTACACCATGTCCCTGGCATGTGGGTTTACTTGAGTCGCCTTACAACAAGTCCCTAGCATGTGGGTTTACTTGATTCACTTGATTACATGCACTAAATCACTTGCATGTAGGTGTACATAATTCTCCTTAAATTAAGTCCCTTGCATGTGGGTTTACTTGATTCGCCTTACACCAAGTCTCTTTCATGTTAGTTTACATGATTCCCCTTACAACAAGTTCCTCGCATGTGTGTTTACTTAATTCACCCTAGATACACCAAGTCCCTTGCATGTGGGTTTACATGATTAACTTTACACCAAGTCCTTGCATGTGGTTTACATAATTCTCATTAAATTATGTCCCTGGCATATGGGTTTACATGATTAACTTTACACCAAGTCCTTGCAGGTGGTTTACATAATTCTCCTTAAATTATGTCCCTGGCATTTGGGTTTACATGATTCTTCTCACACCAAATCCCTTGCATGGAGGTGTACATAATTCTCCTTAAATTATGTCCATTGCATGTGGTTTTACATGATGCTCTTTACACAAAATCCTTTGCATGTGGGTTTACTTGACTCCCCTTACATGCACTGTCACCTGCATGTAGTCCAAGAGCCAAGCCTGCTTAAACTGACCACGTACATGTATGTTACTCGCAAACACGGCACTTAAACTCGCTTGGTTTGAGGTGCCTAGAATGAAACCCTGACCAAGCAAAGCTAAGGAAGAACGCGGATTACAAAAAGTAGGGTTAACAATAAACGTCTGTGGTGGCGTCGTTTCTTACAATCCCGACCGCGTGTTGGCATCGACACAATAATCGTTACATGTAATTGCTAGTGCACAAGAAGTTGAACATTATACCGTTTATAAAAACCAAAACAAAGAAGTTTTACATGTATTTTCCATACCTGTTTCACAGCTGATGGGGCGGCCATTACCCCATCGCGGCGGTCCAACTCTCGAGCTCCTCGTCTCTTCCACGGATTCCGCGGGCGAAGAAACGTCCCCGCACGACGTTCACGAAAACCCGAACTCGTTTCGCGACTGGAAATTAACCACGAATCGTTTTTTCCGCACTTCGATGGCCGCAAAATGAGCGAAATCAGCTGGAGAAAATGGCGACCGTCGAAAAAAATTTGGAAAATGGAATGTCGGCGCGAGGCGGAAATGACGCAGCTTGGCTCGTGCCGTTTCCCGCGTCGGGCGACGGCGCTCCTGCCAAGGAAGTTGAGCGGCGCCGGGGGCGGCTCGACAAGGCCGGGAGCGAAGGGCCGCTCCAGAAAATATGATAACAGAAAAAAATTGCATTTATTAGCAAAAAGCTACTGTATTTACGAGCACCGTATTTGTACAGCGGTCTATAGCAACACTAACGCATTTGGTGAATTCGCGAAATGAAATTTGTCAAATTTTGAGATGGCGAATGCAGATTACGGATGTCCAGTTTGAGTAAAATTCAGCTTGAACATAGTGTTCTGAATCATAGAGTTGTGAATCATTCAATACTAATGAAACTTGGAAGGAAGATAATCGCAATTTCAATATGCTCTGTAACCTTGTTTAATTATTTTTGCACCTTTCCAACCATTGTTAAAAAATTTTACATTAAAAGAATACATTTTTGCATGATTTTATGTAAATTTCAATGCAAAGGGTAAAAAAAACACAGTAGGATGTGCATTCATACTATGGTCATACTATGCACATGCTGCCATGTTACTGTGTTGCCAATGTCAAAAAATAATGCAGATTAATGTGTTGCAATGTACACATCAGCGTTCACATCAACTTAACTTTTTTAATGACACATCCGGATGATAGAGGTCCGGATAATCGAAACTATTGTAATTGATTATACGTATAAATACTAAGGCCCATTGAAAGTGATTTTTGCAATTGAATTTTGATAATTTTGAACAGATATGATAATTTCAAATGAAACTAAATGTTTTAATTCAAAGTTTATATCGATAGTAAGTTGCTGCGCTATATAAAACGAAAAGACATTTCGTTTTTAGAATTTCTCCAGATATTCTTTATTTCACCAACGACAGTACATCTCTTCTATTCCCATTCAGACGGCAGGTGCTGCCCTCTATCGCCCATGAAGCAAAATAACAGGTCAAACGTAGAATTATCGTTTTCATTAATATCATATTCATTTCCACAAGTTGTCAAGAGCACATCCCAAAAAACGCGAGTCCCTGTTAACGTTTACAAAAAAATTATTTTCATATGTTGATCAGGAAAGGAGAAATTGCATTTGGTAATGTTATGCAGGGTGTCCCCAAACTCACAACGAACTTTCTTCGGGCCTCAACTCTTCGACCGTTACAAGTTCTAAAACGAACTCCTGGCCAAAGTATTACTAAATAAAATTTTTATCGACATGTGGGCAAGTTCGCCATCCAGTTTTCGGCTCGTCGCCAACGACGCCATATGGCGCTCGGTGGGCGACGTGGGCGTAACCGAGCGTTCAATCGGGCGCAATCTACCGACGATTACACGTAGGAGAGAAGCGAAAGAAGAAGACGAAAAAGAGGAGGAGGAGGAGAAGGAGGAGGAGGAGGAAGAGGCCGCCAGGTGGCGCAGCAGCGGCGGCAGCAAAAGCCGCTCCGCACCGGGTGCGGGGACCACAACCAGATCGAACGCGCTCCGGGCCAGTCACGGGCTACAACAATCTGGATTTTAAGCCGAAAACTCGTCGCCACCAGCTCACGGTCCCGTGGATACACGGTTTTACGTTTGCAAAAAATCCATACGTTTGACGGAACTTTTCTTCGTCGCCCCGCACGCGCAGACATGTCTCCTCCTAATCCGCGCGTGCTCGCCTCGTTCCACGCCGTCGGCGCACGCGCACAGATTCGAAAGAAACACCAAAAGAACGAGAGCACGTGAGGAAATTTGAAAAAAAAAATTCGAAGGAAACGCGAAAAGAACGAAAGCACGTGAGAAGTTTGAAAAACAAATTCCAAGGAAACGCGAAAAGAACGAAGTTTGAAAAAAAAAATTCCAAAGAAACAAGAAAAGAAAAACAGCACGTGAGGAATTTGAAAATATTTGGAACGACCAAAACAAAGGAAAACAAACAACGAAAATACAGTGTGTCCAGGAGAGCGTGTGAAAAGTGAGAATTTGGTTTTGGATTTGGATTTTATAATCTGCCGGATTGGAGTTTCGTGAAGTTAAAAGGAGTCGTTCGGTGTGACCCAGATGTGCGTGCGAGGCGCCGTTTCTTATCGGTGATTTTTGTTTGCGTTCGCCGTTGAGATTATCGGACGCGCTTTTCGGGACCAACATGGAGCGACCGAAACAGGTACGACTTTGAGGTGGTTTTAAAAGTACGCGCGTTGCCCCCACAACGCGTTTTTTCCTTTCCTGCTTATGCGCCTTCTCCACCTTCCCAGCTCAGTTTGAAAAGCATCAAACCGTCGACTTCAGATGCAAATGGCCCAACTCACCAAACACTAATTGTACAGGCAGCTATGTACAGGAGAACCTAAAAACGTACACGATCATAAACAGATTGCATTAAAAATCTGATTGTCTTTCATACCTGAGGTATGAAAGACAATCAGATATAGTATGATGATACCTGTGCCTATATAATATGTCCGCCGAGCATGTTTAGTTATTTCACGTGAAAACATGGACATAGGCAATGTTCAGAACGCTTTCAATGTCATATGGCCATTGGATTTCGTTTCGCAAATTCGTGCACGGCTTGTCCATGCTTGATATAGACGTGAGACTACGGCATCCCATTGCTTTTGACCTCAGATGGCATCAAAATATCATTTTTGGCAAAAATTGACTTATACATGTAGGCAATTTGCATCTGAAGGCGATGGCCAGCCTATCTCACAAAATACAAAACTTACAGTAGGAAGCATCGCGGTACTTGCATCTCTGATAATCCAACCATCAGCACCTTAATTTTTCTAACAGTAATTGCTACCGTATCTAACTGTTGTAGACTATAAGGTTGCAAATTAGTAGTGAAGAACTGCGTTGTTATCAAAGTTGGGGGATGCATGGTCTTCACTAATAAAAACCCACGATTACTAACATCTAGTAACACTCACAAATTCGTCAAGCCTTTCAGATTCTTGGGAAGGCTTTTGAGTAAACCCCGCTCTCGATAACACCTCAAGCTTGAACCGTTGAACGTTCATTAATTACAAAATTTCCATTTAGACATCAATGATTAATTAAATCGTTATCAAAACAACAACAAAAGTAGAACCCAACGAATGGAATTCGAGCTCGCGACAGCGTTCTAGAACGTCGTGCACGAGAAAAAAAGAACGAGTGACGTCATATAGCGCGTTATCTGTTCTATCCGTTCCATCCATTGATGCTAAGCTGCATAGTCGAAAGTGATGCGCAAAAAACAATATACATGTACAGTAAGATTACAAGATTTCGAGCGTTCAAAAGTTGCGAAAAGTGCTTGCCGGCGAACGTAACGGTTAGTTTTCTACCACTGCCGGAAAGCTGGTTAGGAAAATCGATGCGCGAGCGAGCGTTCTAGAACGTCGCGTGCAGGATTGGAACGAAAAAAAAAAATGGCCGACGAAAGGTATAGTGGATGGAAAATAATCAACATTAATGCGGATTTTAATGGACGCTATTTATAGCCGGGCACAGGCGCGATGGCCAAATTAGCGCATCGCGTTAACCTAAACGAGAAAACAGGGTCGCGAGGAGCTACTGCGGGCAGCACTATTACGTGAAGTAACGCTCAATGTTGTTCGCAAATCGAACGCTTCGCCTATCATTAGTGAGTTGCGTCAGATCATTTTTCGATTTTACCATCGAATTAATTTACGCAATCGCTGAATTTAAGTCTCACTTCGCAGAATTAGTCGTCCTTCGGGGACCTCGGCCGTAAGTTACACCCTTTATCGATGAAAACCATATAAAAAAAGATGCCGAAAATCCGAATTCGAATTGGGCGTTGCACGTGCATGCATAGGGATAGTGCGTGGAAAAAGTCGCTGACAACACTGTGGTAACCGTGGCAACCATTATCGAGTTATTCACGTTTGGAGGGGTTCACATCTCAATACTTTATCGAGTTTTCCTATGTTATCCAGATTTCCAATCGCAGTTTGAATTTATGAAGGCAGAAAGCTGCGTTTCATTATATCACCACCAAGGCGACCGCAGAACTTGCCAGGCGTTTGAAACTGGAAAAGTTTGCAGTTTTTTACCATGAAGTGCATGTGGTGAACGAGTGAACGTCACGTTTTAAAATCACCACATCCTGGACGTGTCAAAAACAACGTTATCAATCAGAAATTGAATCCTCTGAATTGTGTGGGACACCAAATTACCCATAACGTTTGAAGGCATTTCACGAATGGCTAACTTTTCCCTCCATGCGTTTCATCCTTTAACTCTTTCTTATATATTCATCTTCATCATCCTTAACTTTTTCCATCAACGAGCCTAAACATATCAGCGTTATGCCATGCTTTTATATCATTTGGATTAAATTGGGTAAGATACCCAACTTATTATTGGGTAAGTTGCCCAGAATTTGAGCATTTTGCCATACATTTACCAAAAACGTTTATGATAATAATGCCCCTGACGTGCTGCACAGATTGTGTACAATGAAACAAGCTAACTATTTAGATTAAATCCCTGGGTCCCAAAGTGGACAGAAAGCATCATACCTAGATGGTTTCAATTTTATCTTTAGTGGCATTTGAGGTCAACATGCCACTGATGGATGGCCCCTGATTGCCGAAGTAGTTCAGTAGCTGCATCAACAGGTTGCAAAGAGTGATTTCAAGTCCTTTTTAGTATATGACGGTTTGCTGATTGTCAAAAAAATATGTCATTTTTGCGGATTTATCGACCCCGTCGAAAACAGCATCGCCACCAACAACTGACATCGTTTTTCGATCATTTTTCTCGATTTAATGACTCAGTTGAAAACGAGTGTCAACCGAGGAAGTCGTTTTTTACCACGCAAGACATTTGTATCGACATAGTATCAAAATATCAAAATTAGATAAAAAGTACATGTGCTTTTGTGTTACATCACACACACTAAACTTCATAAACAAGCCATGGGACGAAATTTTGTTTAAAACCTGGATGACAAATGCAAGATTTTGATCATTTCTTATCAAAAATGTCTCAAAACGTACAAAAGCACATTTTTATGCTAATCATGCAGAATAGTATTTTGAAAAACAAGCCATGGAACAAATTTTGGTGCAAAATTGGCTGAGAAATGCTAGATTTTGACAATTTGTTATCAAAAATGTGTCGCATATGGCACAAAAGCACATTTTTATGTTAACCATGCAGAAAATATTTTGAAAAATAAGCCATGGAACGAATTGCTGTGCAAAACTAGCTGACAAATGCTAGATTTTGACAATTTCTTATCAAAAATGTGTCTCATATCGCACAAAAGCACATTTTTATGTTAACCATGCAGACCATGGTAAACATTGTATCAAAATTAGACGAAGAAAACATTTTGAAAAAAAGAGCTTTTTGCTTAAAACCTGGATGACAACTGCTAGATTTTGACAATTTCTTATGAAAATGTGTCGCATATCGCACATTTTTATGTTAACCATGCAGAAATATTTCTAAAAACAAGCCATGAAACGAATTTTTATGCAAAACATGCTAGATTTCCGCCACATTTTTATCAGAAATATACAGTATGATGACTTTGTGAATTTTAGTCAATTTGAATTGATTGCTTATGAGGAAACGCTTTTTTGTGATGTTACACAAAATTACGTTTGGAGAATTTGGGTAAAAACCTGTTATCAGTGGCTAATTCATCAATTGTTTTTTTTAACAATTTGGAGCTATTTGTGCTTGAGAATATTGTTTCGTGTGATGCAACATATGCTTTTGTGTTTTTTACAAAAAATCATATAATATTAATTGCCATTTTGTTGCCACCCCCTCCCAACATGACGTAAT
>JAQFYZ010001635.1:0-21979 GCA_034695085.1 Cylindroiulus punctatus
ATTTAATTGAAAAGCCTACTGGAAAAGTGCGCCTATAGTTAGCATGGAGATAGGGATATTTCGTCTGCTACGCATAGCTAAGTATCTAGTAGGGCTTTACTTACCTTAGGAAATTGTACGGCCATAACAAACTTTTATTGAAGGCCCAAAATAAAATTAAACTTTTGTTTCTAAAACTTTCCTTTTGCTGTGCAAAGTGTCTACTGAATTCAATGAACACAAAAAATGTGCTAATATGGATTACAAACCGATCGGCAACCCCTTGGAATTCAATTATTTTAAATTCTTCAAGCCTACTCACATTGCACAAACAATTATTTTTTCATACCAAAAATCAGTAGCAACGCTGCAACGGGCCCAAAAGCAGATGGTTGATTCGATGGTAAATTCTACAGAAGCTCGCACTTCTCTTAAAAAATACATGTACAGTATGTAAGTACTAACAGAAATAATTTAGTTCAGGTATGAAACGGAACACTGTTTTTAAACTTACATGTACATCACATTTAATGGATTGAATCATTCAAATCATTGTTTGGAGCTACTTTACCCAGATTAACAAATATTCCAAAAATTTGTCCTTGTTGTATAATTAGGTTGGATCAGGTGGATGAATGTTATAGTTTTGTGTAGAGTGAACCCATGTTTCTCTATAAAGACATGCAACACTGTCCGTAAAAAAGAATATTTTAGGTATGAATTGTAATACTGAGGGTGTTTTATTAAATTTACAGTGTACATGTACATGTATATCAATTTTAGTATACATGTAGGTATCCTCTTGCAAATTTGTTAAAGCTACTTTGTGCGGATCAACAAATATTCCAAAAATGCGTCCTTCTTGCATGGAAGTTTGATCAGGTGGATGAATTTGTTTCGTAGAGGCTTATCCTACAGTTTTGTGAAAGATACCGGTGTGTAAAACTGACAGACTTAATGGATTTTGAAATTGAATATTGGCGGTATTTAACTTAACAATTACGGTACATGTACATTGTATATCCACTAAAATTAATTGAAATTTTTTTGCAAAACTGATCTTTGTAACTGGCTCAACAATATTTTGATTTGTTTTATAGCCATTATTAGTATAAATTTTATCAGAAACTTAAGAACATAGATTGGAAAACATCAAATTCAAGAAATCTTTAATGAATGTGCATGCATGTTATTAATATAAACTTTTACTCTAACCTAAGGATTAAAGCAATGCGGCGAAATGGTGGTATAATGTCTCAGAAGTTCGAGCAATGACAAATAATTTTTGGCTTTGGGGACGTTCATGTATTACCAGGTATGTCATCAAAAATTGATGATTTATCAGACTTGCCTAGCTTTGCAGATGCAGCTTGCTTATGCATGCAGACTTTTCAGTTTAAATTCAATCTTATGTAGGAACAGCTGCTTTAGGTTTAAAGTAGCAAACATGTCAATAATAGATTAGAAGGACTCTGAAGTCTGGTCACAACGCACCAGTTGCATCAAAGTCCCTTTTGCCCCGATTTCGATAAGGACGTTAGATAGGACGTTATGTAATTGCTTATTAGTATTTTTTTGGAAAAAATAACAAACTAATTTGCAGCAGGCGACCTTCAAAATTTGACTGTAGGATTGGTAGACAATGCCAAATTTACGTACTTTCGACAAAACATTTTAAACTGAAACATTAACCCTTTCACAAAGCAGTTTCATTGCCAAAAACTCAACATTTCATAAGTTTCACTTTATTAATTTAAAAAAAAAGAAAACTAAATGATTTGGGTGAATAAAGTGAATAAACCTTGCGAATTGTCCAGAACTGCACTATCTGCTATCACACCAGCAATCCATAAATGCATATACCATGATCAACGTAATGTTTATACATAGCCACCCCAAAAACCGTTATAAAGTACACTGATTTCCACTGTATTATAGGAATGGAAACCATTTCGGAATATTATAGAACTATTTATTTAAAAATTGGGCATCTGTACATATTTGAACAAAAATTTGTAACGTACATCAATAGCACTGAACAGAAACTAGTTTCTCCATCATTCCCTGCTCATTGCATAAACTACTGAATGAGAAAGTCGGCTTCCCCTAATGAATCTGATTGCCTGGTACTTAAAATTTGTTGATTTGAAAATAAAATCTGTACTAAATTTAATATTGTTATTAAAAGTTCACTAAATATTATGTATTAGTTTTATAGTTGAAATAGGAAATACTAGCTTCAGCATATAGAATGCTTAACGTTTTGACTGGACTTTTTGAAACACTTGAAATTGAGTGTGAATACATGATTGATTTATTGATTGTATAAAAACGAAATTAAGTGTATCGGATACACGAGATTAAATGCCATGATACACACCGGTTGCTGGGCTATCTTCCAGAATTGGACGTGTAAAACACGTGTACCATTGTGCTAGTTCTTGCCCGACATGATAACGTTAAGACCCATATAAGTGAGCTTCATGTATAAACAGTAAATCATCTTTGATAACGCTAAGTCGATAACCATAAAAGTATCGATCGTCTGAACGTGATTTCGTGTCCCCTAGATAGTTTTCAAATACTGTGCATGTAGTTTCACTCAACTTCTGAAATGAAGTCTGTGACAGTCATAGTGCTGTTGTCCTGCATCGGACTAATACTCGCCAATCCCAAGGCTTCAGTGTCTCGACCCAAGAATGTTAAAGCTGGAGATGTCTTAGTTGACTGCTACCCAGAATCCGGTTACAGTCAAAATGAATGTATGGCCAGAAGGTAACGCGTACATACAATATGACAAATTATACATGATACAAATCAATGTTGAGGAAGTTCATTAATCCATAATGCGTGTCTTACCTTTTAAGTTAACTATAATGAACTTCAATTATGGCAAGAAATTTTTCTTCCAGCATCAACCAGGGACTCAATGACTTTCACCTCTTTAGAAATGGAATAGAAAGTTGTCAATTTTTTAAAACACCTCATGTACTTTTAATTTTATGTTTAGATGCATATGGCAAGAAGACACCGACCCCAACATAAACCCTCCTTGGTGTCTTGTACCCGATGGCTACGGATATCAGACCAATGGCGATCCAGTGGACATTGCTCTGGGATTTACTTTAAATCTATCTAGAAAAGCTGAACAAGTCTCCTTCTATGGTGGCGACATTGACAATATTCGCCTTACTGTGGAATATTGGTCTGAAACTATCGTGAGAATCAAGGTCGGTACCAGGGTACAAATATCTGCAGTATCTTGAAGCAGCTGCAAAGACTGTTAGAAACGTTGATTCCAATCATTTTTTCACCATTTCAACCCAATTATCTTGATTGTTGATTCTTGTTGATTGCGGATACCAGTTGCTGCCACATTTAACCCAAATATGTTTTTAATAACGAAACAAAATTTATCATTGTTAGACTAAAGTTTACAATATTTATAACCTTGCTGAAAAATTGATTTAGTGCTATCAAAAACCAGCCGTATAACTGTAATCATGTATATTATCTGTATAGTTAAATATATTTTTAAATTTTCCAAAATGCATTTACACAATTTCTGTTGCTAAAGTTTGATGATCCAAACAATTTGAGGTATGAAGTTCCTATTCCATTGGCCTTTCAACCCACCAACAAGCCTGCTAACACTGATTATGAAGTCACTTATGTTAATGATCCGCAATTTGGAATCATAGTCACAAGAAAATCTACAGGAATCATAATGTAGGCTCAATTGCAAGTCTTTCTTGAGACTACCAAAAACTCGGCTGTGACACCATTCTTGTCATTTTTTCCACAGTTTTAACACCAATCATCCAGGGTTTATCTTTGCTGACCAGTATTTGCAAACCACCATTACCCCACCTTCATCCACCATCTATGGGTTTGGTGAGCAGCGCCATGGCATCTATGAGCATGACATGAACTGGAGAACTTGGGCTGCATTTAACTTGGACAATCCACCTATGGGCAGTGTAAGTTGCATTTTTCGAAGCAAGCAAACTTTATAATTAAAATTACATCAGAAATTATGACATTTTGTGGTGCGTGCATGTCCCCCAAATAGCGACAGATCCAGGAATATTTCTTGGACAAAAGAATTTTTTTCTAATTTATTTGTATTTAAATATTGATTTCATATTGCAAGCAGTTTTTGTAGAAATTTTGTAGCAATATGATAATATAACGTGTTTTATTGGTTCATTGTTCTTACCATCAACACCAGCTTGGGAACTAAGATTTTAGATCAGCTCAATACCAATTTTTTATACAAATATGAATGATAGTTAAATTTCGTTTTTAAAGAGCACTGACAGTCTGTATGGCACCCAGCCATTTTACCTAAACATTGAAGATGCTGCCGGAAATGCAAATGGTGTGTTTTTGTACAACAGCAACGCCCAAGGTATGCGCCTGGTTTGCAAATGTGGACAGTTGTTGTAAGGGTTATTAAATGTTAGACAAACAAACATTAGGTAGTCATTTCATTTTAAATATTTTTTTCTGTTGTTAGAATATGTGCTGCAACCAGCTCCTGCTATCACGTTCCGAACTATTGGAGGAGTTTTGGATTTCTATATCTATCTTGGACCAACACCAGAAGATGTTGTGAAGCAGCACCATTCCGTATGCATCCTTCTGTGTTGGAAATATTCGCAAAACGTCTACATTCGTGATGCGTATTATCATTTTCCGAAACTTTTCCAGGTAATCGGTTATCCAACTTTACCATCATACTGGTTCTTGGGATTTCAACTGGGTCGATATGGCTACAAGAGCACCGATGAAATCCGACAAGTTGCTAATGGCATGAGAGCTAACCAAATTCCATATGTAAGTGATCCATAAAGTTATCTGCTACATGTAGTTTTCTAGCGATATCTGGGATCTAATCTTCATAGCACACAACTCTTCTCAGGGCCCTTGCATTCCAAAAAAGGTTCAAATACTTTATCTCAGAGATCTTACTTTAGTTATAACAGGTGCCAAAATACTTCACTTCTCAGTACCCCAACTTCCACCAGGGACCCATAGGTTTCACTTTAAAGGGCCCAACCTTCCGACAACTAGAGACACAAAGGCTTAACTTCATAGAACCCCATGTTCCAACAGAGGCCAAAAGCTAGGCTTCAATTCTGTGTCCCCAACTTCCATCAGATCCCCACAGGCATTACTTTTCATGGGTCCCAACCGTCTATCAAGGGCCAAAATGCTTCGCTTCTCAGGGCCATACTTTCTGGCAGGGGCCCAACAACACCACTTCTCAAAGCCACTCACCTTCAAGCCAAGGCACAACAACTTTATTTCTTAGGACCATTCAATACGGGCCCAAGGGTTTCACTTTTCAAGGTTTGCACAATGGGGAAATTTCACAAATTCCCAAAATGCTTAATAAATGTTTTAGAAATAATATCAAAATAATAATAAATTGCACTCGATTTCCGCCCACAAATGTGTTAGAGGCTTACAGTCGATTATGCGTTTAACATTCCCGCTTTCTATCACATGATTTTTACAGCTGATCAAAGCTGGTGACGTCAAAATAAACTGTCCGGTGGCGGTTTTGATGTCCGACGTATTTTTCGTTTGGACATCAAAACGTTCGTTGATGCAAAAAACAATTGCACATGCTGTATATGTATACATGTACGTACATGTACTAAACATCATTTTAAACACATAAAAAATGGGAAATTTCCTATTTGAGCCTTCCAACAGGATCCCAATGGCTTCACTTCTCAGGGTCCCAACTTCCAATCGTGGCCCAAACTTCCGAATGGTCTTACCTTTTAGGTCCCCCTACTTCTAACTGGGGCCCAAAATTAAAACCCAAGACAGACCACCCATTGGGAGTTATCAGCGGCGTCAGTGGTACTATTGCTCACTGGACTTTAGTAAGATGGTAAATTACATGGGATTTATTTTATGACTTTTAAATTGATCATTTTAGGATGTACAAATATGCGATTTTAACGCTTATGAACGCGGGTTGGATTTCACAGTAAATCCCATTGGATTCGCTGATATGCCTGCTTTTGTGAATGAACTTCATACTAATGGAACAAGATATATCCCCATTGTGGTGAATATGATAAAATATTGTTCGTTATTGGAAAAAGGCATTGTTTCCTACATTATAGTTCTTTGCAATACAGTACTGTGCTATTGGTGACGATCCTAGCCTTATTGGAAATTATTCAGCATTGGATGACGGTTTGGCGGCTGACATTTTTGTGAAGGCTGCTGATGGTACCATAATTGAGGGCCAGGTATAACAATAAAACCTAAATAAAATGTACTGATTGCCATTTAAATTGTTTACTTTTCTTTGCTTGATCGCTATATAAACAAAAAAATTCACAAGTTGACAAGAAATATTAAGAGATCAACGTCTGTGTTATTGTGTACTTTTTGCAGGCCACACCTGGAAATTCATATTTCCCTGACTTTAGTAATCCAGGCGCTGCTGACTATTGGTCCACGGAGCATTTAAAATTCTACAACGACGTTGGTGTAAAATTTGACGGAATCTCGATTGTATGTTATCATCTCAAATAAATACCTGTATACAGTAGTTTGCCTATTGCTATAAGCCTGTGACTGTAACACCATATGTTTTTGGTTTTTCAACCAGACATTGAACGAACCGTCGAATGCTGTAGATGGTTCCACATCTGGTTGTGCCAACAACAATCTCAACAATCCACCTTATACTACTCGTAAGTTTAACTCACCTTCAACCTTCCAGAAATATTTCTAAATCAGCTACATGTATTTTGAGAATAGTGAATATGTCGTAAAACACCAGAACAATTCGTGAAATATGGCAGCATAGTTCAAAGTTAACTACTTTGTTAAGTACTCTAGCTAATTACTTTGCAGTTTCAGTTTATTAATATTTTTTTCTGTAGATGCGCAAGGTGACAATGGTGAACTCTATGACAAAACACTTTGTATGGATGCTCAACAAGCCGTGGGCAATCATTACAATGTCCACAATTTGTACTCGTATTATAGCGCCCAATCAACGTATGCGTAAGTAAATTTTTTGTTGCATCTTCTAACATAATCAAGAAACCATTTTTGAGAAGCATTTTGACTCTACAATGGATTTGTCCCCGCTGTTAGCTGCCCATCTTCAATATAAACGCTACGAGAAAGTGGGCTTCTCCTAACGACTCGTAAACTTTCAGTGATTGCATGGCAGATGGGCAAGCTAATAGCTTTTATATCTTTGTAATAATTGATATTATACAATCAGTTATTTTTATTTCCAAAGGGCGCTACAAGCAGTTTTTCCAGGAAAAAGACCCAATCTTTTCTCCAGGTCAACTTCCCCAACTTCCGGTCGATACACCGCCCATTGGCTGGGTGACAATGAAAGCACCTTTCAATCAATGAAAGACTCGATCCCAGGTACTCGTGCTGAGTGATGCTATTTTATGGACAAACAAAACTAGTAATTTCAGAGACTTATATACAAACACTTTCTTTGTTCACCAGGCATTTTGGAGTTCAACTTATTTGGTATTCCAATGGTAAGACAGTGGTACCTTTTTTGAATTTTAACGAAAATTTATTTTAGAAACAACGTAAGATTTTGTTTTGGCAGGTTGGTGCTGATATTTGCGGCTGTAATGGAAACACCTGGATCGAACTTTGCATCAGATGGCAACAACTTGGCGCTTTCTACCCGTACTCTAGAAACCAGAACAGCGGTAGCGTGGTATGAGACGACTTTTTATTCAAAATTTTGAACTCAAAATTGCAGATATATTCATGCAAATCTATTATCGTTATATCCTAAATCAGGCTCAAGACCCGCCATCACTTGGCCAAGATGTAGTTAATGCCACGAAAGCTGCTCTCACCGAAAGATACCGACTTCTGCCATATCTTTACACTTTGTTGCACGATTCTCATACATCTGGTGGAACCGTGGCCAGACCTGTCGTCCATGAGTGGGTTTGAATACAAAATTGCTCTCAATTATATCATTGCAAAGTAAAGTGTTGAATTTACTTGGCGCGTAAATTGTGCAATTTTTAAAAACCGCTACAAAATGCTGGGAAGTTTTAATTGCAAAATAAGATCCAATAATTTACCCTTGAATTTTCTTTTTACTAGATTTCCAACTGACACCAACACCTATGGCATCAATTTCCAATTTTTGTGGGGACCTGCTCTCTACATTTCACCAGTGATTGATGAAGGTGCGGTTAACGTAAACGTGTATTTCCCTAACACCAGATGGTACAACTACTACACGGTAAGTCGAACCATCAAAGCGAAATCAATTCATAAAAGTGATATTGAGATTGAAATGGTAGATGTCGATTCAAATTCTGCAAAAAATTAACTTGACGCCATACGGTTGCTTCAATAACCATTAACTCGATATTATGAACAAATGTAATATTGTGTGGTTTTTCTCAAGGGGGGCGTTAAACTACTGTCATCATCTTTGGGGGAGGGGTTTGGCCAAGTGACGATGTCATCGTTGCTGCGGAATAAAACACACACTTGTTGCAACATTTTAGCAAACATTTTTTTTGATCAAGTCTCAAAGTCTCAATATCAAAATATTTATGCCACTGACTGAGCTATTCAATGAAACCAACTTCAAGATTTTGTGGGGGGAATGGGGAAACAAACAAAGAATAAACAGTAAATTGTCAATTAATATAAAAAAAAATTCCATTTATTTAAATTAAAGGTTGGGGGAGTTTGGCCCCCACAAAACAATTCTATTTACCATTATTACAGTACTGTTAAATTCTATTTAATAATAACTTCAATAGGGTGCCCAAGTTACATCAGTTGGTACTACTATCGTCGTTGATGCTCCGTTGAATGGTAACATCCCGTTGCATGTCCGAGGGGGCTACATCTTGCCAACACAAGATCCCAGTGTTACAACTGATTTAAGGTATGCCAATCAAGCTTCAAATTGGACCAAAAGCTGAATTTCTAATGATGTGAAAATTCCCAGTCGACAGAACCCATTCGGGATTTTGGTGGCCCTTGATGCCAATGGAGCCGCCAGTGGCTACCAGTTCTGGGATGATGGACAGACTTTGGACACAGATGGTTCAGGGGCATTCAATACACTGACGTTCTCTGCGGCAGCGGTACGATATTTATTATGACTTGTGTAATTATTATACACCAAATTCTGACAATTTAAAAACATTTTCCAAAATAGTTCATTTTGAAATGATGACAATTGCAGATATCGCAATTGGACTTTTACTAATTTCATAAAATCCGAGCCATATATTGATTTATTGACATACATAATGTTAAATGTAAAAAAGTTTCTTGCATAATTTTATTAAACACTTAACAATAAGCATTTCCTAACACGTCAGTGTTTGGAAATGTCATTTTGTGAAATAAGCTTACTTTTAATTGGTGAATGACGTCATACATTAACTGTTGCTTGTAAAATGAACTATGTAAAGTTGATTTTTTAATTTCTTTTGCTCGTCTTACAGGGTACTGTAACTATCCAAGCCACGGCTACTGGTGCCGGAGACATGGGAGCACCGCTGAATACAATCAAAATCTTTGGTGTAGCAAATGCACCTACAGCAGTCACTGCTGATGGCGCTCCTGTTAATGCGGTCAGCATTAATTATAACGCAACCAATAAGGTAAGAAATATATTCCTTGTGTACACTTTTACAAATTATTTTAGCGTAGCTAGACGTCTCACACCAAAACAAAAATTACTAACTTACATTTCGTATGCTCTTCCTCTCTTCCTAGGCACTAACACTCAGTGACTTGAACCTTAGCCTTCCAAATGACCATACAGTCACTTTCAACTAGTTTGCACTTCTGAAAATTTGGCTTTTACTAATAAGCGCATATTTCAAGTATGGCAATGACAATAGATATGCGAGCCGTGTATTAGTGAATGAATAAAACTGTTAAATAAACTGTAAAATAACCACCCGTAAAAACAGTAACAAAATTTACAAAGATGCTAATATCTTTGAATATCATAGTAATCAGTGCCGGAGTAAGACTGGGAGCCCAGGGCACTTGAAGTTTGGGTGCCCTTTGAAGGGGTAGAACTGGATGAACCACCGGGGGGTCTGAGGGTGTGGAAAACTCCTCAGGGGACTGGGGTGTCCGGGGGTTCTTCCCCGGAAATTTTATAAAATTTAAGCAAAATTATGAGTTTTGTCGCACTTGGAGTGGAATTTTTCAAGTAGCCTTAAACATTTTAGTGTTTTTTTAATTTGTTCTACTCAAATGGGGAGGGGGTTACAACCCCCAAACCCTCCAACCCCACTGGGCATTGTATATTTACACAGGGACCAGTACAACTTATTTGTGTTGAAAGAATTTGCAAACAGTAAGAAGCGCCCATCAAAATTGTAGCAACAAAACAGAAGTTTCAAAACAATTCTAAAGGGGTGAAGGACCTCTGGCCAGGGTGCCCCCTCTCCCTAGAAAGGGGGAATACCCCCTCCAAAAGTGTGTTACAGATTCACCCAGGTACAAACATTTTACAGTAAAATGGGAGGAAAAAATGAAAATAAGATGAAATTATAAAATATATAGAAAATATGCGTCTTATTTGCTTCCGGCAAAAACGAATTAAATAATAGACACTTTGCGCAGCACAAACGAAAGTTTTTATTTTATTTTATAAAAGTTTGTGATGGACGTGCAATTTGCTAACGATAGTAAAGCCCTGGTACAAATTGTAGATGCTTGCCGATTTAAGATACTTACCGATTAAAAGTATGAACGCTAGGTTAAACATTCGTTATGTTATTGGGCTTTTAATAAACATTAAATAGCATTTATTTTGTATCGCTAAGTATATACAGTATACTTCGATAGAGTAATACTATCGATATTATCGTTACTATCGTTCCACACCCATAACAAACGTTTATAAATGGCACAAAAATGAAATTAAACTTTCGTTTCTAATACTTTCGTCGTGCTGCGCAAAGTGTCTACTGAATTCAATGAACACACAAAAATATGCTAATATGGATTAAAAACCGAACGACAACCCCTTGGAATTCAATTCTTTAAATTCTGCAAACCTACTCAAGTGCGCAAACAATTCTTTTTTCCCACCAAAAATGAGTGGCCTAAAAGCCGATGGCTGATCCGCCTTATCATCAGCCAACCAACAGAGGTCGTCCTTGTTAGTAATCTGCGCGGATTGTCAAATGTTCTCAAAAGTTGTCCTTGCTTCATGGATGCTGGATCAGATGGTTGATTCTATTGTAAATTCTACAGAAGTTAAGCTCACACTTCTCTAAAAAATATACTTTGTACTGACAGAAATAATGGAGTTCAGGTATGAAACGAAACACTGTTTTAAAGCTTAAATTACATTTGAATTTGTTTAAGCTACTTTACCCAGATTAACAAATATTCCAAAAATGTGTCCTCAGTGGCGGATCCAGGGTGGGGTTTCAGGGGTCAGGACCTCGTTTGACAAAATATGAAATTTACACAAGATAGATTGGAACCAAAAAATAAAAATTCATTCTAGATAGAATGGTTAATAAATCGAAAAATTTTGCCAAAAAGTGAACAGGTTTTGCAAAAAATGATCAGCTTTTGAAAAACGTTTTAAAAAAAATGAACTAGTTTTTGCAAATATTTTTTTAAACATGTATATTTAGGCCTCCATTGGTGACGGACCCCGTTTGAAAAAAAAGCTGGATCCGCCCCTGGTCCTTGTTGTATAATCAGGATTGATCAGGTGGATGAAGTTTTGTGTGGAAAGAACCCATGTTTCTCTATAAAGGTATACAGCACTGCCCGTAAAATTTTAGGTATGAATTGTATTACTGATGTATTTTTTTAAAATTTACATGTACATGTAGATCAATTTAAGTATTTTTCCTGGTGCAAATTTGTTAAAGCTACTTTGTGCGGATTAACAAATTTTCCAAAAATGCGTCCTTCTTGCATGGAAGCTTGATCAGCTAGAGAATGCGTTTTGTAAAGGCTAAACCCTAGTTTTCTAAAAGGTGTGTAATATTGCCATACTAGTATCATACAGGGATTCCATGGATGCAGCTGGTTATCACCGAAGAGGAATTCAGCTTAATTTACCTATAGTAATTGTATTGCTCAAAAATCTAGAAGAAAACGTCAAAAGTTGGCCTCAAGTAATTGCGCGAAAGCGAGAAAAGGGAAGTTTGCAATGATTGTCATTAATTGCAAAGCTCATTTTTCTCGTTTCACTATACAGTGTAGGTCCCTTATACATAATTAACATCAATCACGATTTCTCAATGCGACATTTTTCGAGGTCACAGTGATTATGACATCACTTGGGAATGGGGTGAGCTCATTTCTTTCTTTTTTGCTGTAACATTTTTGTATTTGAGTAAATTTATCCCCATCTTCCCCATCATAACACATCAAGGCAGAATGATAATTTCTTCTGATGTAATTCACCTATCAACTTTGTTTGCTGCCATTTTCTTTCACATTTCATACATTTCGCTTGGCTTTCATTTTTATTTTTTCGCTGTAACATGTTTGTACTTGCGTAAATTTATCCCCCACCCCTGCAACGCATGGCATCTCAGGTGTTGACCCTGGGTGTATTAATTTGAATTCTTCTATCCTTTATTTCTCAGGAAACAGTTGATCTTATTCTGCCCCCAGCAGCCACCTGCTGTTCTGGCAACTTCTTGGCTCTGAAAAGTCACTTCATCTAGAGGTCCTAGATTTACCAGAGGTTGCAGGTCATGGGCTATGTAATTGGCTATTGGTTGATAGTTTCACGAGACCTATAGGCGCCATCTTGATGCAATGCTATAGCAAGGCTTGTATGGAGTTCGCATATAATAATAATGGTAATAACCCCTTTCGTTTAGCATTTCGTCGTTTATATGACGAAATCCATAGGCGCCAACTTGAGGTCAACTTTGGGGGCCCAGGTAAACCCGGAGCACTATATTTACATGGAGGCCTAAATATATAAAAAAATATTTGCAAAATCCAGTTCATTTTTTGCCTTATTTAAAAACATTTTTCAAAAACTGGCTTATTTTATGCATTGTTTTGCAAACAGTTTTCAAAAACTGGTTCATTTTATGCATTGTTTTGCAAACAGTTTTCAAAAACCTGTTCATTTTTTGCAAAACCAGCTCACTTTTTTGCATTTTTTTTGCAAAAATTTAGCAAAACCAGATCATTTTTTGGAAAAAATTTTGCAAAACCAGCTCACTTTTTTGAATTTTTTTGCGAACATTTTGCAAAACCAGCTCACTTTTTTGAATTTTTTTGCAAAAAATTGTTGCCCCCATATATGGAATCTGGCCTATTTGTCTACATTTGGGGAAGCTTCTTATTCGCCTTGAATTACCAGTAAAAAGGAAATTTGGAGTAAAATTGGAGGTTTTTTTGTTGGGGGTACTGCGCAGTGTCTACTTAATTATACATTTACATTATGTAAATATGCACAATAGGCAATATTTACAGCCTTTCATAATTAGTGTATGTCTAATTATTTTGAATATCCAATAGTCAGAGATATTTGCTTCAAAATTCGGAAATCAGTTATCATTTATCATTTATTTAATGATATTCAATGATTCAAGAAATAAATAATATTTGGGAAAGTTTTCGTTTCATAAAGAACGAAACGTGAAAGCCAAACAACAAATTGCTAAGCAGTGCACTCATGGCTCATCTATGCATCAAGATGGCGTCCAAATTGACCAACCTGTGGTAAATGTAGGACCTCTAACTTCATATCTATTCGAGCGCCCCCGTGGTGTAGCCAACCAACTCGGCCCCGACAACATGGACGCCCCTCGCCGCGTCCGCAGGCCGAAGCGCCGTCGCCGCTCGTTGCAGACGCATAAAAAACCGTCGTCGCTCTTTCCTACCCGTTCGATCGCTGCGCTGGAGACGAGAACTTCGCTGGGAAAAGGATAGTCCATCACGATCAGCCATGGCTAGCAACGTCGTCGTGCTCGACCGCGGAAACAACACCACCCTCACCATCCACATCCACGGTAAGCCACGCTGTCCACTTTCGCTTTCCGAGCCTGGCCCTGCCCGAAAAGGCTGCCTTTTCCCACTGCCATTTTCCCCCTTGGACGCATTCGCAAAAAAAAAAAAATCTCGCTGGTCGTGGTTGACGGCTGCGTTTGACCTTGGCTGGAGCGCGGAAAACGCGGCAAAGCCCGGCCGTCTGGCCGACGTCTGCTGGGCCGGCTGGCGTTTTTGCACCCCCGAAAGTGGAACGCAACCCGGGGGGCGTCGGAGCGCCCCCGGGCACACTGGACCGAGCGGGCTCCGGTTACCCGTGCGTTTTTTTCGAATGCCAAATTTCATTTTTGCCGCTTGCATCACGGCCGACCTTGGCGGGAAGCTCGACGCCACCAGACGGTGGCACGAAAAAAATTCGGGGTTTTTTCCTCCCAGAAAGTTGGGCGAAAATTTTAATTTGACGAATTATCGGGTCGGCCGAATTTATCATTTTTGCGTAGCGCAACCTGTCGTAAAGCTGTAAATTCCGCGCTTATTTATTTAAAAATAAATGAAAAGCTAAGGCTGTTTGCGTTGCCCCATTGCGTGGCAACATTGTGAAAGGTAGGAATTACTGTTTTTTGATGAAAAATTAAAGATGTGAAATTCCAATTTGTATTGCGCGTTGCAATTAAAATTTGGGCAAGTGCAGTTTGGAATTTAGGCATCTGATTTTCATGCTGTTTGAAAGGGTTTGCCTACCTTGCAAAATAAATGCTTTACAGAATTTGTTAATGTTATATTTTAAAATAAGCACAAAAAACACTAAATTTACGTCTTGGCATGTAGAATTTTTCATCCCCAATTCAGTAGCAATGTTCCGAAAGTCAGGAATTACTGTTTTTTAATAAAAAATTAAAGATGTGAAATTGCAATTTACACGTGCGCGTTGCAATTTAAATTTGGGCACGTGCAGTTTGAAATTTTGGCATCTGATTTTTAGACTGTTTGAAAGGGTTTGGCTACCATGCAAAATAAATGCTTTGCACAATGAACACTACAAACCCTAAATGTATGTCTTGGCATGTTTCATCCCCAATTCAGTAGAAATGTTCTGAAAGTCAGGAATTACTGTTTTTTGATAAAAAATTTAAGATGTGAAATTCCAATTTGTATTGCGCGTTGCAATTAAAATTTGGGCACGTGCAGTTTGGAATTTTGGCATCTGTTTTTCAGGTTGTTTGAAAGGGTTTGGCTACCATGCAAAATAAATGCTTTGCACAATGAACACTACAAACACTAAATTTACGTCTTGGCATGTAGAATTTTTCATCCCCAAAACAGTAGCAATGTTGTGAAAGTCAGGAATTACTGTTTTTCGATAAAAAATTTAAGATGTGAAATTCCAATTTGTATTGCGCGTTGCAATTAAAATTTGGGCACGTGCAGTTTGGAATTTTGGCATCTGTTTTTCAGGCTGTTTGAAAGGGTTTACCTACAATGCAAATAAATGCTTTACACAATTTATTAATGTTGGATTTTAAAATGAACACTACAAACACTAAATTTACGTCTTGGCATGTAGAATTTTTCATCCCCAATTCAGAAGCAATGTTCTGAAAGTCATGAATTATGCCATTTATTAGCAAAAAATTAAATAAAGGCGAGAAGAATTCAAAATTGCACGCTGAAATTATAATATGTGCACGTGTAATTTTGATTTTTCGTCTTTATTTTATTTTTTATTAATAACGTAATTCAAGACTTTGAGAATCATCGAACGCAACATTGGACGAAAAATGTTACATCATGAGAAATAAATGAAGTGAATTTGTATTAATCCAGAATTCGCCTTCAAATTCTGCCGAATTTGACCATAATGCCCGAAGTTCCACTGTCGGATTTATGAAACCCGCCTCATAGATTATGGCATTTCAGAAGGTCACAACATGTTTTACATGTAGGCCTATGCAAACGATACCTACATGTGCAGGCTGCTAAGTAAGGCGTTGCAAACCTAGCTGTTATACTTGTTTGAATTTTTTTTTACCCTGTTTTTTTCCCAAACCAAGCTTGTTTGTTACAAGCTAATCTTGAGATGCGCACCCAGGGTGGCTACGGGTCAGGGAAGTCAGGAAAAATAAAAATGGCCAGGGAAGTCAGGGAAATTTTTCACTGGAACAACGAAATGCTATCCCAAAACTGTCTTCCAGCAGCTCCATCCACCCTCATCCTAGCTTAGGAATACACCATATGATGTTTTCAGTGAGAAACAGTGGATTGGTAACAATCAGGGTGATATGATACTCAAAGAATTGAAAAACTTGTTTTCAAAAATGTTTCAAGGCTTATTTCAAGGAAAAGGAACGCCTTGATCACTTTTGGAGGGCTCTACCTGTAGTTGCAAGGTACAATTGCATGTCCAGGCATTCTGTGGAGCTTTTTCAAAAAAGTTCCAATCCTCTAAGCTTTTTGCGATTCATTATGACTAAAAATGTGTGTGCATTGCCGAGTAAGTTTTGGTCAGGGAAAAGTCAGGAAAGTTCGAAATGATAATTTTGTGGCCACTCTGGCACCTTACTAGCCAGTTTGAATTGTTCAAGAAAACCAGAGCTTTCATGCAGATGTTTTTCGTAGTGCATCCTTTTACTAACTTGACATGATCAATGAACTGTTCTTAGAAGATTTTAGAAGATCTTAGAAGATTTCCCTGATGATGGTTGATACATGTTGTACATGTGTCGCCATTTTCAAATGTGGCATTCGAAATAGTTTCTCAAGTTGAAAGTTTTTACACGAAATGCACTCTGGGCCACCAGCAAAAGTTGTAACTAATTGTACTTCAGCAAGGAGCGACATAGATCCATAAACTTTTTATCAAATCAAATGGGCCACGTATGAAGTTAAGCTATGCATGTATTGTACTGTATATGGGCCTATATGGTTCGTATTTTCTGGAAAGTCAGGAAAATATAATGTGTATTACATGTGTATAGCACCATACTAACCGGAGGATACTGGTTAATGCATATATATGCTTCAGCCTACATGTATATAATGTAATATGTACACTACATGTAGTCAGGGTATATGTTGCCTATATGAGAATCTCAGAAATCAACCCTCCATGGCGTTATTTAAGGTTGAACATCGTTTACAGACACGGGTTCTAAAGTAGTAGGCCTAGTTTATCATTGCCAGGAATAAATCTGAGAAATGTATGAGATTCGTACAGTATAGCCACTATGAAGTATATAGTAAAATATCGTAGAATCTCTTCTCTGTAGAAATTATTTCACTGTTGTCTACTATTAGTTTGTGTAGTAATTTTTCCAACTGCTGATTGTATGATCAGCTTGACTGTAACTACACCTGTGCTACGACTGTAAGTATAGCCTATATATTTATAGAATAGCCCATGTAGCAAACTTGAATGTTAATTCCTGATGGGGGACAAGCGTGAGAACTTTAATAGCCAAAATTTTACGAGGTATACAAATCCAATAAATGTAAAATAAAAGCACAGTAAATTTTATTCGGATTTCTCCATTTTCTTGTTATGACCAGAGTTGCACTCACGCGACCTCGTAAAGATAAAATAAGCATGATTATGACGTACTTTATTATACAGTAGATGCTTGTTTATGCATACTTGTTCGTAAAAACGCAGGATATACGCTCTTGACTTGCCTCACTCACTTGCAAA
Organism: Cylindroiulus punctatus; assembly: GCA_034695085.1. Taxonomy (NCBI): domain Eukaryota; kingdom Metazoa; phylum Arthropoda; class Diplopoda; order Julida; family Julidae; genus Cylindroiulus; species Cylindroiulus punctatus. The sequence goes on from JAQFYZ010001635.1 coordinate 17,666, forward strand.
AACGTGGCAGTTTGTTTCCAAACTCCTCTTCTAAAAATATAAATATTTTGTTTTCGATATCTGGTGCATTAATTTGTGGTAAATATGCATGTACTATAATATAACCATGCCAATTTCATATGGAAGATGCATGCGCAAGGCATATTACATGTGGACTTCTTTGAAAAAGCTCGACTGTAGGCCGTAGCTCAGAACCTCATTTACCTTGAAGCCTGATGCGTAACGAAAACTGGTAATTATCCAGGAAATAAAATTGGATGACTGGTCCACCAGATTGAAATATACAGTGTGCTCATGTATACAATTGCATTGAAAACTAGTGCTTTTTTGGATAAGTCTACCTATACTTACATTATAGGCCCTAAATCGTAACACCCAAACACCATTTATTACTGACATACTGGTATAACATGAGCTTGTTTATCAATCGTTAATGGGAAAAGTGACTATAAAATTAATGACATAGACCGCCAAAAATTAATAGCCTCAGCTAATCAAATGGGGTCGATACTGACCTGTCAGCAGGAAAATGTACTGTGCTTCAGGAATTCAGTAAAAGCTGCACTGAAAAGGATAGCAAATACTAATGTGTAACTTTTTTTTCATAAAATGAAAAAAATAGGGTTTAAAACGTTAGGTTGTTTGCAATGTGCAATGGCATTTTCTATTGAACACGGTGTTTACTACAGTAGACGTAACTTTGTAACGAAAGTAAATGCACTTTAATATTTTTATAATTTTCCTCCTATTTTTCTAGTAAAATTACCTCCAGAAATGATCAAAACAAACTTGTTTGCCATCCCCAAGCAAATATTCGGTCGAGACAATTTCAGAAAAAAGTCGTGCGGCTGTAATAATTTGAGAAGAAAATAAGTATCTTCTGAAGATAAGCATCCTGATGCATTGTTAATTTACAAGTTTAAGATACCGAATCTAATTCAGACGTGCACGTAAACCAGTTTACATGTCATTACTTGACTTGTGTATGTTTGATTTGATTCTGCTTGAGGTAGCTTGATTTAAAGCATCTCAAACCAGACAAGGTATGTAAGGGAGCTTTATTTTATGTGGTATAAAACTTGCTTGGAAACATAGGCTTATGGCAGAAATGACATTTTGCGGTAACATTTTTGTTGATAAGAACTCGAGTAATCTGCGATCTCAAGATGTTCGACGAGGGTCACTTTGGTCAAGGTTTATTTGCTTCTGACAAAGCCCTGCTGTCTGTCTAAGAATGGGCGACCATCTCCACTTCCTGAAGGAAAACGCAGTTAAGAACATGGTCACTTTTATAAAAATATAAAAATGTATACATTGATATAATGTATACGCACTTTTAGAATATTTTGGCAAGGTCTTTTGTGCAATGGATACATTGTAGGCCTGCTGTTTGCTTGTCTGAAGAAATCGTCATGTTAGTAACCAATTTAGCCCCCAATTTAACCAAAATCTCCTTCCCCGGAAGTAGTCCAGGCAACATGATATTTATTAGATAGTTATCGCTTATTATTTCCTGATATGACCCCAATATCTGGGATACAATAACTTGCTTATTTGACAATATTGTCCGATTTCGTCCTCGTTTGTTCCTTGAATGATAAATTCTGTACACTGTATTTACTTCAGAGGTACATGTTTAACCTGTGTAAAATGAAAAAGTAGACTCAAATAATGTGTCCAGTTTCTATCAATATGTGTTAATAAATTTCTATAAGTTTAAAAGTAAAACAATACGTTGACCAGGCAGAAACGCCATCTTGAAAAAGCGCCATGGTACACTTTTAGAAAAAAAATTGCAATATGGCCCTGGATGTTCCAGAGGAATTTATAAATGCAATGGACCACGAGTGTTACAGTTCTTAGTCATGTGTTAATTCGAATAAAAACAATCAGGTTGCACAAATATTTTTGACCTGTGTAAAAGGAAAAAGGTAGACTACATAAAATATATTCAGTTTCTTTATACCTGTAATAGGCATTCAGCGCAGCACAACAACAGTGTATGAAACGAAAGTTTAATTTAATTTTTGTGCTTTTTATAAAAGTTTGTCATGGACGTGCATTATCCTAACTAAGGTTGACCCCTACTAGACACATGTGGCGCAGCACAACGGACGTTATGTAACGTTTATTAAAAACACAACCATAATAATTGTTAGTTTTGAAAAAGTATAACGTTATACGTTTTAATAGGCAGAAAAGTCTTCTGTAAAAGCCCTTTTTCAGAGGAAGTTACACAATGAATGTATGCGACCACGGATGTTGCAGTTCTTAGGCATGTGCTAATTCGGATGAAAAAGTCAGGTTTAATAGCTTGAGTTTGTTGTTAAGGCCCATTGAAAGTGATTTCTTGCAATTGAATTTTGATTATTTTGGAAATATATGATAGTTTCAAATGAAACTAAATGTTTTAATTCAAAGTATATATTGATAGTAAGTTTCTGCGCTATATAAAATGAAAATACATTTCGTTTTTAGAATTTTCAGATATTCTTTATTTTGCCAACGACAGTAAATCTTATATTCCCATTCAGATGGCAGGTGCTGCCATCTATCGCCCATAAAGCAAAATAAAAGGTTAATCATAGAATTATCGTTTTTATTAATTTCATATACTGTACATTTCCGTAAGCTGTCAAGAGCTCATCCCAAAAACACAAGTCCCTGTTAATGTTTACAAAAAAAAAATATTCTAATATGTTGATCAGGAAAGGAGAAATTGTATTTGGTAATTTTATGCAGGGTGTCCCCAAAGTTGCAACGCACTTTCAATGGGCCTTAATAAAAAAATGTGACTTTCTAAAATGCTGAAAATGTGTATGCCTATATAAAACACTGTCCAGTAAACCAAAAACACGTGCTTACTCGAATGAAAAATCGAATTGTTAATAGAAAGAAGTGACTTTCTGAAATGCTGAAATGTGTAGGCCTATAAAATACGGTTTAAAACCAAATTTAACCCTTTCTGAAATTCTGGCATTAACCCCATCTTGCTTTACCAAATGTGCAGTGTAGCATCTTCGAGGATTTCCCCTTTTCATGTCCTACCCTGCATGCCTACATGAAGTGAATGCAGTATTTGCATGTCCCGTTGCTGGCCAGGGGTGGATAAGAGGGGCGGATAAGGGTGACCAAAAGATGTCCCTGTTTTGGGGAAGAATCCCAACCGTCTCCCAAGTAGCAACCCTTTCATCACGGCTTTGCTTCTTCCCCTCTCATCTGAGTGCTCCATCATACGTTCTGGCCAAAATCGAGGTTTCTAAAGGTCTAGGCCCTGCAGTAGTGTGTTTAGAAAGCCTCCCTAAAGTTATGAATCTTAGAAGAAAAAAATAGGTTTATTCTCGTCATGTATAGTGGATAAGAATCAAAGTGAAAACGACATTACCAATAACTCAGAAGGATGCTGCATCAGTAAGGTTAAATTTGAAAGATTAGGTAGAATTTTATAACAACGATATTTGCCAAGTGTGAGTAGCGTGAGGAGTAAATGAATTTGTGAAATTCATGAGTTGTTTCATGTCATGGGAGTATGGGACATGAAATGATACTTTGTTAGGAAACTTGAAATCTCAATTCCTCGCAGCTGTCCCTCAAGATGCTTCAATCTGCACCTCTCATTTTTATGAAATTAGGCTTGGTGCAAAACTATCATGACACATGGACCCAAAATCACTATTAGCAATGTATTTTAGAGTTGTTGTATGTTTAACTAAAACCGTAACCAAAGGGCATTAGGTCCCAGAGTCCAAAGGTCAATTTTAGCTGTAACTGTATACCAAAAAGTGAGTCTAAATGTCAATTGCCTACAAATAAAATGTTTTCTGATAAATAGTGATGGGGACGCACGTGAGGTCCCATAGGGATACACGTGAGCATGACATAGTGTACGCTCATTATGATTTTCTTGGTGAAGTTTGATGCCATGGAAATGTGCATCCTATACAGGGGCAATCATTTCCTTCATTTGTTCCTCACTTGCATTCCATGTCAGTTTTCTCAGTAAACATCTTTTATTCAAATTGTCATTTACCAGTGTCATATTTTGGCTATTTCACTTTGTGTCATAAGTTTAGGGCCAAAGTGGACCTTTGGATTTCGTGAATCAAAGTCCTTTGGAAGAAGCTACATGTAATATCGTGTCCCTGGCCCTCACCCTTATTGCTAACTGATTCTTATTTTGGATCTACATGTACATGCATGTGCCACAATAAGTGACTGACATATGGGGGTTATTTTCTATACACTGCAAACTAAAACATCTTATTTTAAGATGCATTAGCAACTGTATTCGTTGTCCCCCGAATTCAGATGAAA
>JAQFYZ010001636.1:0-21960 GCA_034695085.1 Cylindroiulus punctatus
AATACATATTTCAATGTATTTACCCATGTGTTTTGCAATATATATTGCAATACATTTAAAAATTTATTTCGAAATGCGTAATACAATACATATTTTAGTCCCAATGCAAAGGTATTTTCCAATGTATTTCCAAATGCATTTCTTGCGATGCATTTTAAAATGTATTTCTAGTTATGCATTTCAAAATACATTTCTTTTCCATATGGGTTCGTCCATATACACTGTGAACCGTAAAGGTACAAATGCAGTTTTTATGGGATACAAATGTACCCCACAAAAATGTACAAATGTACATTTGCACCCCATATACCATATATACCCAAGGGGATGAAATGATTTAAATATACCTCTAGGAACACATGTCAAGGGTACACGTGCATTCAACATGCATGTATGTGCCCATAGGGTGTGTATATAGTTTCAAAACATTTGTACCCTGAAGGTTCAACATTTGTACTTTTTCCATTGAGAGTGTAGGTTTAAAAGCATCTTTAGGGGACATCACTTACCCAAAACTTACGAAGGGAAAATGGTGAAAGATAAATGTCACAGTTTAAGGAGGGTGTGGCATAGGGTGTGGCTGAAGTGATTAGACGACTGAAATTTAGCGCTGCGTCGGCAATTTATTAAGTGACTGGCCAAAACACACACCACTGTGCTGAGGGGCTAATAGCATGTAGGTGACAGTGCCAAGTTAGTGCATTACGTGTTTTAGGAATGTTGGAATTTGTTAAAAATTTCACTAAGTGTTTGGAAATACTGCATGGCAGTCAGTTACATAGGTGATATTAAACAGACAAGTTGTAGCGTCTTTCCACTAAGAAAGGATTTTTTCGTAGTCCCCCTCGAAGGGGTTTAAAATGAGAGGTAATTATATCTCCCAAACCATTAAGGCTACAACCTTCACATTTTCCAATTGTTTTCGTTTGGTGCCAAGAACATTTCTAACAAAGTGTTTTTCCGTATTACCCACCCTCGCAAAGGGGTTAAAACAAGAGGGGTGGGTAAATACATCTCCGAAACCATTAGGGCTACACCCTTGAAATTTTGCTTGCATGTACCTTGGGTTCCAAGAACCTTGGTAACAAAGTGTTTTTTCGTATTACCCTCGCTAATGGGTCAAACAGAGGGGTGGGTAAATACATCTCTCGAACCTGTAGGACTAGACCCTTGAAATGTAGCTTGCATGTCCAAAAAACACAGTACAATAAACAAAGCATTTATCAAGCATCAAACCTCAGGAATGGAACAACGTACTCCATATTTTGGATTCGTGACTGGCATTCTTTCTTTTCTACGTTTGATGTGTGATATAGTGTACATGTATGTTCACATTAAATTAAATGTTGGTTCATATGCAAACGAAGTTGCACGGGTACTTCTAGTCAGTTATGTTTTGGTCAACAACACAAGTGTTTGAGCATTGTCAAATATAAGTCGTTTAATCCATTCAGCTGCACATTGCTTATTGGTTGTCAAGCTATAGTCGTCTCGCCAAAAGAACGAAAAATTTTACAACCAATCAAAGAGATTCGGCTTATCGACGTACAGTTTCAGGAGTTTCAGTGGTAAGAGGAATATAGCTGCCATGCTCGATATTATATTGCAGGATGGACTAATCGCAAACAGGAAATTGCATCCTATTGGTCTGAACGACGCCATTTTTTTGTTCTTTTGCCAGGGCGACTATAGTTGAAACGTTATACTGAAAAACCATAAAGACTTTACTTTGTCAAGTTAATCCTCGATATTTAAACCGCCGGTAGAACTAAATAGGTTAGACCATTATAGCTAACGGTTTACATGTACAACACTAGCTACGCAGCGTACATGTATGTCAAAGGTTTCACCTATCTTATTGTCAGATAGTGTCTTCCAGACTCAGATGCATCAAACTTGAATTAAATAAGACCTTATAACCTCACGTTTATAAAACAGCTTTCGTCACCCCTAAATTGAGGCAATCTATACGTACATGAAAGAGCGTATGCATTGCCGCCTTAGCCCCTATATGGGAACTTATCACCTTATGTGACCAAATAAACCAAGTAGCACATTATGACTAAAAGCCTACAATAACGTTACATTCTTAACCATCGCCGAACATGCATATCGTGGATATTTTAGGGAAGTTAAATCCGGTGATCATAATTCGCGTTTCTCTACACAGGTTATAGAAAGCTTGAAAGAAATTTCGTTCGTTGATGACCTTACTATTCAGGATTTATCACCCAGTTCCACCGCCGTAAGTGTTAACTTTTGGCATAAACACACGAGCTAAGAAAACCATGCATGCGTCAATGAAATTCATTGCATCCTTTACATAACTGCTTTAGCACTTATTTTTCAATTTTAGCTGGCTGTGAGCATCAAATTGTATATTCAACATATTCAAATTTCCACACCCGCCATCACTGGATGGGGACTGGTCGTCATCAGCAAAGACGTGGCAGTTGCGGTAAGACGCTGATTACATCAACAGTCTCGTGCAAGTCTGGGTTTGTAAAAATTTGATTTTAAATTGCGATTTCATTCTTTAGGCCGTTGGGAACATTCTCACCTACATTCTCGTCCTGTACGACAAATAAAAATACGCATTTATGGACCGCTGGCATTATTAAAGAGTTAAGAAGATTTTAACTATTTAGCAACAGATCACAAGAAATCTAGTTAAAGATTTCGAGTCTGCATCACTGAACACCAATGTGTCACCCGTTTACAATATTATACCCAAATTAAATGCACTTTTACTGGTTGCCTGCTGAAACACAATACAATGTTTGCTTTTTAGCTGCTAAATTGTGCGAGAAACACAACTGAACATCAAGAGTCAATTCAGCTTACACTACCGGAAGTTGTAAGTCACTTTAATGTGGTTTGTCGCAAAGTCTGTCATCAGGGCCCTATTTCATAAAAATGGAGGAGTGTGAGGAGTTTATGAAGCTGAGGAATAGCCGTGAGAAGTCGAGGTTTCACGTCGTGTGACATAGAATGACACCTGTTTAAGAAACCTTGAAACCTGAACTCCTCAAGGATGTCCATCAGATTCATCACCTCCTCATACTAATCATTTTTTATGAAAAAGCGCCCTGGTGGTGACGTGTTGCAACTCATTCACAATACAGTGCTTCATAAAGCAGTATGTATTTTAGGAATATACAACTTGTAGTTTATCTGAGTGTGGTAAAACTAGATACATCCATTTTTGGGGGCAGGTTAAACTCTCTAGGTGCTACTTCTAGCAACTACACTGTAACTTGCTCTGCTTGAGATGCCTTGAATCAAACCACCCCTGATAGTATTAAATCAAGTACCCACAAATCAAGTAAGAGTAGATGCAACAGGTTTACATGCATGACTTATCTTATAGTATCCACGCCTGCGTGTAAACGTAGTTTTAGTCAGCTAGCTGAGAACACGTCAAAGGAAATCAATGATTTGCAAGGCCATTGCCTCTCTGTCACCGATGTAAGATTTCCAAAATTAATGTGAAGAAAGACAGACTGGCACAAGCAGCTCTTACGTCAACGACAACGTCACTGGAGTTCATTCATCAGAAACAGAGAAAAAAGGTTTACTATTTCCAGCGGGCGTTTAGTAAAAGAAGGCCAAACAGATAAACATCTTCAAATCGTCCGTGTTAAATACATTACCGACTGTTTTCAACCTGCAAACAACTCTCAAAAATTTGGAAGTTTCTTCACAGCCTGTGACAGCACCCATTGCTAACGCCAGCCACATCTGGCGTGATTTTCAGGTAGGTGTAAATGTTGATTTTATATAGATCCTGTTGACGAGATGCTGGGGGATCTTATAAAGCACGAAACTCAAGTCCTCTTATTTAAAATCCCCCAATTCTTTCGAAACTCAATTTTTTCGTGATAATTAATGCCTGGGCGAATCAAGTTATCCTTTCATTAGGCTGAAGAAAAACCCTCAGAGTGCATTCAATTGCGAAAATCGAATTCGTTTAAACCAATTTTCATCGATTAGACGAGCATAGAAGAATATTTTGAGAAAAAAACATCTGCGAGCATGATACATTACGTAGCATAGAAAAAGTTCCTCCTGAATGGAGTGAACGTTTGGAAGAAAAATCTAACATACACTATTTATAATTCTCTATACAAGAACGCATGTATTGTATGTCATTTCCAGTGCTCACACTAATTCAATAAAGACTTTTCCCCCATGCGCTTATCGCATCGAGTTGCATCGTGAGTCTCACTGGTGATTTTTCAAAACGGAAATTGTATTAATATCGACGATAAAATAAGGCGACGCCCACGATAGGGAACCATATACCATCGGGAAATCAGAATTAAGACGTCACGTAGCTAAAAAAAAACTTATTGACGTCACATCCTTGACCTTCAGTGAGTCTCCAGTTTCTAATTCAAAGGCGAGCTAATCGCTCGATTTAAAGCATCGATAACGAAAACGAATAGCACCAAATACTGTCTTCAACAACAATAAGAAAAACAACAACTAATATCGGTTGCGCCTTATTCACAGTAGCCACATGTATAAACTATATACTCGGAACCATATAAATGGGCGCAGCTAACTTGTATTTCAAAAACGTCAAAAATATAGATGTTATAACGACAGTCCTGCGCCACTTTCACACTTACCATTAAGCCTTCCTGCACTTTTGATATAAAAATTCCTTCAAATCCATGCCAATGCAGTTTTCCTGGAAGTTTCCTTTCCGCCATACTGGATTGCCTGAAAGTATGCAAAAAAGTACTGTAAAGTTCTGTACAAATTCATCAAGAATCTGTAAAGGTGCCTAGAATGAGTCACAAAATAAAGTTTTTAAAAAGATTCATCTTGCACAAAGTAAAGAATCGTCTCGGAGGCCCCGCCTAGGACGACAACCCTGTCTGGGGATCAGCGAGTGTCATCAGCATCTCAACACGTTCCAAATCTTCTCCAAATCTGCACAAAATATTTATATTCCAACCCTACTTGTCTAGCACAGTATACAAGAACGGCACCTGTTCTAGCTGTAGAAATTTATCTTTTTTCTGGTTTTTTTTTCTCGTTTCTGTGTTTTTGTGCATCGCCTAATCTATATCCTAACCGAACCTAACCTAGGCCACTGCAACCTAAAAATGAAATTGACGGTTCCCCTGCCCCTTAACCAGAAGGCAATCACTGCCAACTGACGAGCTGTGAAGGAAAGCCCAACCACGGGGCATCTTATTTATAATTTGCTACATTTAACACATGCGGAGTTTAACAAACACTAGAACTGGTGCATATTGGAATGTGGGAACTTCCGCGGGATATAAAAAGAAAGGAAAGGCGCGGCTCTGAAAAAGAGCAGCGAAGCCCATAATCAGGGTGGCCACAAAATTATCATTTCTAATTTCCCTGACTTTTCCCTGACTAAATCCCAAAATTCCCTGACCAAAACTTACTCGTTAATACATACACATTTTTAGTCATTTTGCCATTGAGCAATAAGGGATACACTCAACTGATTTTCCACGACAGTCTCTTTGTTGATAGAGAAACCACAATCAACAAATGCATTGCCCTAGCTAAAAATTGAACTTTTTTCAAAATGCTCCACAGAATGTCTGGACAATTGTACCTTGCAACTAGAGCCCTTCAAAAGTGATCAAGGCTTTCCTTTTTCTTCAAATAAGCATTGGGTACTTGTCCATTAAGGGAACTACATATTATATTATGTTAGGGTAGGTTAGGTTAGGTTAGGTTAGGTTAGGTTAGGTTTGGTTAGGTTAGGTTATGTTATGTTAGGTAAGGTTAGGGTAGGTATAAATGCTCAAAAACCTAATCAAACCTAACCTAACCTAACCTAACCTACCCTAACATAACAGGTAGTTCCCTTAATTGACAAGTACCAAGCATTGAAACATGTTTTGAACAGATTTTGAACACAAGTTTTTCAATTCTTTAAGTGTCATATCACCCTGACTGCCACCAATCCACTGTTTCTCACTGAAAACATCATATGGGATATTCCCAAGCTAGGATTAGAGTGGATGGAAGAGGATTGGGAATGGAGCTGCTGGAAGACTGAGTGCTGGGATAGCATTTTGCTTTGACAGTGAAAAATTTCCCTGACCACTTACCAATTTCCCTGACTTATCCCTGACTACCCTGAACACTTTTATTTTCCCTGACTTTTCCCTGACTTCCCTGACTTGTGGCCACCCTGATAATGCAAAGGGTCTGAGGCATGCTACACTCTGCACGTAAATTACATTACAAATATAAAAATGTTTAACTGCCACGTACAGTTAGCGAGTGATTGGCATTGCATGCCATCTTGAAAAACTCAATTTAGTTTTTTTTAATTGAGAAAGCCATCTTGTGGTTTCCATGGTTGCGACGTTCGTCACTTCCCCGCACATCAGCACGTGACCCAATTTTAAGAATTTTCGCTCGTGCAATATATGATATTTGAGCGGCAAATTCAAATCTTCGGGGGAAAAAAACCAGACATACATGTATACGCAGCTACGATTATGCATCCCTGGCATCCATAAACAAGATTTGGTGTATGCTATCATTTCGGAATTTCGCACGTGTCTTCTGTTTATGGAAGCGCTTGAATTCTGGAAACAGCCAGTTTGGATTTCTTTGTTGATCGACCGAAAATCGCGGTTGAAAATAAACTTCGCAACATTTTTTTTACCAAATTTAAGATCGGCATTTCCTGTCAAAAGTGTTGCTCCTGACGTCAAAGCATATTTCCGAGCCGGAAAAACATTAATGCGCTACTATTTTAAAATTCGGGTAGTTTCCCCCGCGCTGCAGATTGACATTCTCGGGTTTTACGATTAAATTATATAATCCCGAGGCTTAGATGAAGGGGAAAAGAAAATCGAGTCTGAAAATAAAAGCTCGGTGGATGCAGCCAATTGCTGTCGGCCAACCGGTCCGAGCCAGACTTTTGATGGCGTTCATGTTTCCTAGGGTTTTGTAGTAGGATAAAACAACATTGTTGGGCACAACTCCAACTGACAACACGGGGTTGATTAAGCTAGAACACTTGGCACACGATTGCCAAGCCACACTCAACATCTTTTCAATTTGGTTAAACATGAAAAATCACTGAGGATGTTGAAGAATGCCCGCATCAACAATTCTGGCGAGAAACCTGCCTGCTCCGGACAATGTTACATGCCCATTCGGCAATGCCCTAATATAGGCTGCACTACGGTATCTTCCCTGCTTTATTAGCCCAATCGCCATAGAGATTATGAGACAGTGATTTTCTATACATGTGCTTGTGTACACGTGCCCACATTGTAGGTGGGCGGTTCAAAAAGTAATTAGACTGTATCCATAAAACACCGATTTTATTTAGTTATTTGCAAATCAACTTCATCAACTTGAAAAAAGTTCCCTCTGGATACAATACAGCGCCGGAGACGTTGCAGTGTTAGAAGTCAGTTAGCAGAATGGCGCACTTGAGATGGCTTTTTAATTTTGGAAACATGAAAAACTAACAGGGTGACAGATCTGGGGGGCATCCAATTTCCAGCAATGCCTAGTCTCACTTGAACGTCTCAGTCTCTCAAAGACCTCACGTTAGAATTGTTGGTTGAAAGTTTGCTCTGGAAGCACAACATCCTTATGGACAGTGTCCTGACTGTCAAAAAGCAAATGAGCATTATTTTGATTTTGAATTTGCACCACCATGCTTTCTTCGGACACAGTGAGGTGTAGGTGTGCCACTCCTGACTTTGGCAAGCCGGAAATACCCTGTTCTCAGCTCCATAATCGTATTATTTTCCCGTATATCCGGCCTACAACATCCCATAATCGAGTTGGCATATTAATGCAATGCAACAGAATTCGTGCGCATTTGAATGCATGCATCCGTTAGATATCAACTTCGTCAATTATCCGCCTACTCCATAAACTGAAAATTTCCAGGAAATTAGTTTTTTCCCATTCTAGCGTGTTATTGCCGTGGCAGCGACCGGCTTCCTGTTTACAGTGAAATTCGCAGATTTTGAGAGTGGGTCTATTCAGCCTCATCTGAAAATAATTCACTAATATTGCATGAAATTCTACCTGAACGTCACTCTACGTGTAACTATAAAGTCACTGAAACGCATGTCGACCTATAGTAGAAATACGAACTGATGGGACCGAAGGACAGCCAATCAGAGAGGTGTCGCTTATCGATTAGGGATTCCTGGATTTTAGTTGTTGAAAGGAAAATGGCTGACGCCTCGAGCTGAAGCGCCTCCAATGTTTTGGAAGCTCCTTCCTCTCACCAGTGGCGCTGTATGCAAAATACTAGACTTAGTCAATCGCAAACTGGTGATTGGATTCTATTGGTTGGCGCTTTCAGCCCAGTTCCATCACTTCGTGGTTCTACTATAGGTAACCTTCAGCGCCATCTGTGGAACGTTGGATAAGATTATGCTAACATAAACCATGAAAGATGATTGAAGTATAGCTACGTTTTGATGAGTGGCGCCGGATGATTGATATGCGTTTCATTTGATTTATGAGTGTTCCTGGCGAGCTTCAAAAATGGGGCAGGGATTGGCCAGGATTCGTACCCGCGTCCCAACACTTTTCCCAGGAATTCAGAAATAACGATTGTAGGGAGTTGCTAACGCTCTCAGCAACTGCCCCAATTGGATGCTCTCCAAACTGTAGACTGGTGAGTTACAGCGTTCGAAGGAATGCTCTAGAAAACTGATAGAAGAATGCCATAAGCCTACTAAATTACAAAAAGAGGGCTGGATACCGAGACCTTGAAGTCGTGCATTTGTAAATAACAACTGGGTAATGAGAGGAATCCCTGCTATCAAACAGCTGCATCCGACAAGCGATGGATCGCATTCACCACGGATTGGATTTTACATACGAGCCTGCTAGTTGTCTTAAGTAGTACCTGAAATATCATCCAGATAGTCGACTGGATTCAGCAAGTGAAAAATAGACCATAGCAGAAAAACTGAACATGGTGCAGTTGAAACCAGCTCGTTAAACTCCCATTTCACAGCTTTTTCCCAGAGCGAACAGAGCTAAAAGAACAATGCAACCGAATTGAATATGCTGTAATTGCAGCGAAAGCAAAGTGTTTAAAGTGAAGTAACGCCAACAAAAGGGGCAGCAGTGTATTTTCGTTAACGCTATGTGGGCATGATGCACGGGCAATGCGTCATTAGCATATGCTTGACAGCATGCTTTAAATCAGAGGTTTTGGAGCTGCACCTTTATAAACACGCCGAAAAACATTCGCGTTCACATTCTTTCACGAGTGTTGAGTTAGCTTTTCCGCCCATTTAAATCAAATACTACTTAATTCCATTTGAATGTTTGTGTGCACGCAACACTTTACATCAGGTCACTAGCGATGCGAGTTTACACGACTGAACTTGAAACTAGTTTTCTGGTGATGATATGTTTCAAGATGTTCTGGGGAACCCGGGGTAACGTGTTCGTCTCAAGTTGAGCCTGTTTAGACTGTTTACATGCTATTTGCAGCCTTTGCAGCGGCTCTTGCTTTGGTTGAGGTGCCTTGAATCATAAACTCCCATGCAAATTCGAAAATCAAGTATAATCAATACAATTCAGCTCAATCCCATATGGAAACGAAATGCATTTTGAAATGCATTTCAAAATATATGTAGATTGAGACAAATGTATTTCATAACGGAGCTTTCTCTGAAAAAATGCATTTGCAACACATTTTACAATTTGCAATGTAATTTGAAATACATTTCTTTTGCATGTGGGGTGCCATGGCGCAGCAAAGATATGTCGTGTAGCAAGGGAGTGTTAGGCATTATCCCAATTTTATAGGCATTTACAAACGTATTTAGAGGGCATACATACGCGTTACTAACTTATGTTAGGTACCTTTAAGTTTGTTGGTTGTCAATGTGTTACCTCCGGAGGAGCAATTGTTCTATTTTGTCTGCCAAGTTAGCTTTATTTCGAAAAGTTGCTGTATTTCACGTATGCATTTGATGCACAGTGTTAATGTTCACATTTAGCATCTTCCAATCCCTGTACAAACATTTTCTTCATACGCCAGTATACAATTTGACGATTTTCCCAAAAATGTGAAAATCGCTATATCGTGCAGTAGTCCAGAAACAGAAATCCCCAAATAAACAAACTCGTAAGAAACTTTCATTTCAGACCCAAGAACTGGCCAAACTTTGATAGAATCCGAAGGATCTACATGTACATGTATATGTAAAGAGTTTATGGTTGGAGTGATAAGTGGAAACTTCCGATATGGGCGCGTTAACAATTAGCAAAAGCAAATCAACTTATATTTACAGAGGGTTTATCTCGCTTTTATGATTCCGTTTATGAGTCATTACCCCGGCTCAGCCTCAGAAAGCTGGCAGAAAGTGATGGCAATACGAGCGAGAGATGATCGGCGGATCTGGATTAATTGCCGTGGGACCCATCTGAGGAATCCGCGGTGCAATTTCACAAACAATAAGATATTTGCTTTAATGGATGACTGGCACCATGGACGTCGAGTTCGAAAAACGCGTTTAAACACAAAGGTACGGATCAGTCAGGCTTATTCTGGAACAAATGCTCTTTCACAGCTTCATAAACCGATTACGCATTCAGTGAGCGGATTAAGCTTTTAACAGTGAAGCCCTCATTACGTGCCTGAACGATAATGCGAGCATACACGAGCAAGCTTAAACTCACCCTAAATAAAGCTCCCCTAAACCAAGTCACTGGAGATGCGACTTTCCCCAATCCGTCACTTGGTGGTGACATCCTTCATAGCACCCAGAATCCTTCGCTGCATAAAAAGCAGCACGCACATTGGGACTGTGTTCAAACTGAGTTTGCAAAACAAGATACAGCTTAATTGTTATCCATGCATACGTTTGCAATCCACTGATCTATACACTCAGTGGCAGATCCAGGGTGGGGTTCCAGGGGTCAGGACCCCGTTTGGCAAAATAGAAAATTTACACTAGATAGATTGGAACCAAAAAATAAAAATTCATACCTTTTGCAAAAAAGTAAACTGATTTTGCAAATTTTGTTTTGCAAAAAAATGCAAAAAAGTAAACTGGTTTTGCAAATTTTTTGCAAAAAAAATGCAAAAAGTATATACTGGTTTTGCAAAATTTTTGCAAAAAAATGCAAAAAGTTTACTGGTTTTGCGAATTTTTTGCAAAAAATGAACAGTTTTTAAAAAATGTTTTAAAAAAAATGCAAAAAATGAGCTAGTTTTAAACATGTATATTTAGGCCTCCATATACATACATGTGCTCACTGCAGACTTGAAAAGAGGTCATGTCATGTCATAAATTACCGTTTCGATTATATAATGGTCGAATTTTGGTGACGGACCCCGTTTGAAAAAAAGCTGGATCCGCCCCTGACACTGTAAACCGTAAAGGTACAAATGCAGTTTTTGTGGGGTACAAATGTACATTGGCACCTTATAAGCTTATATGTACCCAAGGGGATGAAATGATTTAAATATACCCCTAGGAACACATGTCAAGGGTACAATGTGCAATCAACATACATGTATGTACCCATAGGGTGTGTATATAGTTTCAAAACATTTGTACCCTTAAGGTTCAACATTTGTACTTAAGGTACAACATTTTCTTAGTCGTCCTGACAAAAGAACGAAAAAATGGCGTCGTTCAGACCAATAGGATGCAATTTCCTGTTTGCGATTCGTCCATCCTGTAATATATTGAGCATGGCAGCCATTTTCCTCTTACTGCAGAAACTCCTGAAACATTAAACCGATAAGCCGAATCTCTCTGATTGGCTGTAAAAATTTTCGTTCTTTTGCTGAGACGACTATAGTTGCAGCAACTACCTTGCCCGGTTTCAATCGCACCAAACCACCCTAAGTTAAGTAAGGGTGGGAAAGCAGGTTTACATGTACGAGTTTATTAAATTGAGACAGTGTCCCATATGATCAGTCAGCATTAGCCTTTGAGTGCTAAGATGGAGATTGACATTAAAACCAGCGTGTCTTTTGTGAAATGACAAAAATGTCCATTATTACAAAAAATTGGCTAACTTAACCACCCAGCCTCACCTGCGTCACTGCACGATCTGGAGCAACAAGAGTTATCAAATCCACATTATAAATAAGTTAAAAATAAAACAAGGCACCAAGTACACACTAGGTTTTGTTTTACTTTCAGGACAGCCAGGCCTAGTTAATTCGTGGTTCAAAATTCAAATGTTGCCAAACATGGCAACGGATGACAAACGTTCCCTTTCGTTTTCAGATTATAACTCCACTAGATGGTGTTATTTACCCAAAACAGTCCGCATTCTGTCTTTGGTGGGTGACAGCAATGCTTCGGAAAGCAAGCCCCCACTAATTGAAATTGACGCCGTGACGTTTCTGGGCCAATTGCGACTGCTTTGTTTTTGCAAATAATTTAGTTACGGTGTTAACAAATGAGAACACTTCTCCTGCAACCCGTTTTACGACCGCCCGCTCGTGTATTTCAGTCCTTTTTATGACGGAAAGGGTTCGCTTACGAAATCAGGCAATTCCGAATGCTCCGAGCTCCCACATACCACTTTTTACGATTTTTTTTACTATTCCAACTAAGGTTCGGCGTCATGTTCGAGGATGGTGTTAACTGCGAACGCTTAACGGTACTTAACGGCTGACATTTTGGGGACCATGCACAAATTAAGTCAATTGGATTTTCGAGTTTGACCCCATACCCCTAGAATCCCTTTATGCATACCCTATAGTGTTATACAGGGTAAATACAGTCAAACCTCGTTATAACGAACTCGCTTATAACGAATTACTGTTATAACGAACAGTATTTCCAATCCCCATCACAGCCTATACAGAAATAATGTTAATTTCTACTGTTATAACGAATTGGATAAAACGAATTATCGGTTATAACGAACAGATTTTCGAGGTCCCATGCACTAAAGTTACAGAGCATCACTTGAAAAACACTCGCTAAGCTTATTTATCAGCTCACAGAAGGTGATGTCAAGATGTCATCGATCTGATGACAAACTTCCCGTTGCGAAACAGTCCCATTTGCACATGTATTTGCACAATCATCAAAAAACATTATTTCAAACAACTTTTACTTGTAGGTGTGCAGGGTAGTTAAGCGTCTGCATGAAATTTCGACTTTCTTCTCATTCTGACTTTTGACACTTTTGGACACTTAGGAGAAATATCGTATAAGAAATAATAAACGATCTTCAATAACAGATTATTTCAAGTAAATGTTATGCAACCATAAATGCAATTTATTTATAAACTCATATTTTTTTAGGCTACTGATATAACGAACTATGGTTATAACGAACTAATTTTGGTGGTCCCATGCAATTCGTTATAACGAGGTTCGAGAGAAATACATTATAATAACCGTAAGGAGGTGAAATCTGTGCTATTGCCTACGTATAGCTGGACTCTTTACTGGGATAAATTCCCTAAATCATGTAATGTCCTGGACCCAGACCCTCCATTAGGGAAACGTCATTACCAGACCTCAAATATATGGACATATGCCTCATTTACATATTTGCTCGCATATTCACTCATTAATTGTTCAGCATTAACAGAACAGAAAATCGAACATCCCCTATTTTGATGACATCACCAAAAAAATTTCGGACGTAATTATTGCTTAGCCCCTTGGTCGATAGAGGGCGTTGGAGCACCCTACATCTCATGAACTTGGATGAGCAAAACTGGGCTGTTGACATGCATTTTTCTCTTTGACTTTCACCAAGTAGGCCTGATGAGAGTTATTTCCGACCGTTCGCCCCCTGCAAATGGGTCACACGTTGTATACGCTACACCATCTGGTATTCCGAGAAGTCGCCATCTTTTTATTTCAATTTTCCACGTAGACGGCAGGGTTCGCCTTGGCAATCGCTCGCGAATGAATTTGTTTTGATGTTTTGACGTGACTGAGGTCAAAAGCACGTGATTTCGTATTCAGATCAACCCGCCCCAAAAAAGGCGAATGCAAACGCTGGTGGACAAGAATGTCTACAATCTGTAACGCCTTGTTCAACATTCGCGTATTTTTATTAAATTTTTATTTCATAATTAGTTTCAAATCCATGCGTGTTGCCCCTTGCAATGCGCAGTTGGCAACCACTCAATGCTTCGGTGCTTTCAGTGTTTGCCCCCCTACAAGGGGATCGAATATTCAAAAAAAATTGAATTCCTGTTTCGAACACAGCTGTCCGAGCCAGCCGGAAACCCATAAAGAAAGCGCTCGTTTGGAAACCTAGCATGTGTTTCGACTGACGTCAAAAAACACGTACTGTACACAGCCAAAGCATTTGCGGCTAAAAATTGTAAACACGCCGAACGCCAACGTCACTCATGTAGCTGCATGAGCGGAAAAATAACAATGTTGATGATATGCGCGGATGCACGAACGTGTTTTTTATGCAGAATTTCCGAAAAAATAACAATGCGTTATTTGCGTTACCGCATCAGTAGTCCGTCTACCTCCTTAACGACGCAGTAAGTACAGTTATGGGACAGCTGTCAGCAGTTTGTCGAATGCTAAAGACCATTGCATTCGAGAAACGAGCCAATTCTCTGGTGACTTATGAATTTTTTAAACAAGTTCATTCAGTGCGAGTTTTCTCGAAGAGGGAACAGGTCCATGGGTATGCAGTACACACTGCTTGTATACAGTGCAGTGTACCTATTAGACTGCACCGAACTCTGTCACCATATCTCTAATGCAACGGCCAAAAAAATTTCCGAAAACGATGCATCCACTGTGTAGATTCGATGCAATTCAACGCAGAATCACTAAGATGAAAAACGCATTGATGTCCAAACAAACCTTTGGAGTTCTCCTATGTAATTGCACACGAACTGTGATCGCATGTCGAAAAAACTAATTTGGTGGCGGGAAACTTTAAACGACCTACCATACCTTTCATTCCAATCACTTAAGGCCCATCAAAAGTGCGTTGTGACTTTGGGGACATCCTGCACAAAATTGCGAACCATAATTTCTCCTTTCCTGATCAACATATCTTTTTTGTAAACATTAAGAGGGACTTGCGTTTTATTGGATGTGCTCTTGACAACTTATGGAAATGCATATGATATTAATAAAAACGATAATTTAAGTTTGACTTTTTATTTTGCTTCATGAGCGATGGCAGCATCTGCCGTCTGAATGGGAATATAAGAGATCTAGAATTTGGAAAAATTCTAGAAACGAAATGTCTTTTAATTTTATATAGCACAGGAACTTACTATCAATATAAACTTTGAATTAAGACATTTAGTTTCATTTGAAATTATCATATCTGTCCAAAACTACAAAAAATCACTTTCAATGAGCGCATCACAAATCTCTTTTCAAAATCCCAAGAGATTTTGAAATTGGCAACACTGCCACTTTCGGCAGTTGTGCCAATTTCAAAATCCCTTCCAGATCCCCATATTGACTGCACTAAAGGTCAATGAGGCTAAAGGTGAGCGGCACCTGTCATTTTCTTTTTTCATCTCCCTTCCCATTTCAAACAAGACTACAGAAATATATGATAACTATAAATTAAAGTAAATATTTGAAATAAAAGTTCATATCCTTAGCTAGTTCCTGAACAATTTCAGAAAAATGACATTTCATTTTTATAACTTTTTAACAATTTCAAAGTTGGAAAACCACAGAAAAATTAGTTGTTTTTTTCCCGCCATTATATGGCCATAAAGGTAACCAAGGTAACAAAGGTAAACAAAAATTTTTTTTTACGTTTTTCATTAACATCATGTGCATTTACATCATTTTAAATAGTAACGGCCCAAAAACGCGAGTCCCTCTTAATCTTCACAAAAAATGATGTTAATATTTTGATCAGGAAAGGAGGGTTTGTGTCTCGAATTTTATGGAGGCTGTCCCCAAAGTCACACCGCCACTTGTGATGAGCCTTAAGAGCCCATTCGGATCCATACTATGATCTTATTTTGCGTGTCATCTTCCAAAATCAGCCTTACGATACGAAAGAGACGAAAAAGCTCCCGAATGTGATGGTGACTGCCAAATTGATTGAGTTGATAGTATCACATCTAATATAATAACTAGATATGAAAAGCGATTATCCCATCGATTGAGGTTTTTGGGCCGACCTGTAGCAGCCCAAGTTCGCTGCCAAAAAAACTTATTTCCCCGGCGCACATGATGAGAGCTGCAGCGTGTGATATTTCCGTCGTGGTCGTCGTCTGTCTGCTCCTTTTTCATCTGTTGCTCAATGAACTGTTCCAAATACCTTCTCTATTTCCACCAGCACAGCGCGCTTATCTCGTAAACTTCTCTCCCCCCGCACACGCCGCTGTGCCAGCAACTTCTTCGGTCACTTTCTCTGCGTCTCATCGGTGCCTCGCTCGGAATTAGCAGCTACTATGAACTAGGAACTCCGTCCGAAAAATCTCTCGATTTTTCCATCTTTTTTCTCTGCAGGCTCCGAGCCAGTCATTTCGGCCTAAGTGCAACAGGCAGGCTTCCACCATAGGTGAGTTGAGTTACTTAGCAACGGATTCCTGTCCGACTGATTTCGTATCAAATTCTGATTTGTTTGCCCAGGGTCTAAGACGAGAGTCTAAGTGCCACGAAATGCAAAAACCATTGGTAGTTAATTCGTGCCACATAATCTATCATCTGTGAAGATTGATTTCATATGAAATCGTGGTTTGTTTGCCCAAGCAGTGCTGATTCACGAGGGTCTAATTGCCACAAAATGCAAAAACCATTGGTAGTTAATTCGTGCCACATAATCTATGAATCTATCATAGAATCTATCATATATGAAATCTATGACTGATTTCGTATGAAATCGTGGTTTGTTTGCCCAGGCAGCGCTGATTCACGAGGGTCTAAGTGCCACCAAATGCAAAAGCCATAGGTAGTTAATTCGTGCCACATAATCTATGAACCGTTCCAGACTGATTTCATATGAAATCCTGGTTTGTTTGCCCAAGCAGTGCTGATTCACGAGGGTTTAAGTGCCATGAAATGCAAAAACCATAGGTAGTTAATTCGTGCCACTGCCACATAATCTATGAACCGTTCCAGACTGATTTCATATGAAATCCTGGTTTGTTTGCCCAGGCAGCGCTGATCCACGAGGGTCTAAGTGCCACGAAATGCAAAAACCATAGGTAGTTAATTCGTGCCACTGCCACATAATCTATGAACCGTTCCAGACTGATTTCGTATGAAATCGTGGTGTGTTTGCCCAGGCAGCGCTGATTCACGAAGGTCTAAGTGCCACGAAATGCAAAAACCATAGGTAGTTAATTCGTGCCACATAATCTATGCACTAATCCAAGCACCATTCAAGCTCTATTAAAAAGTCCAGCTGTCACGTTGCTGATGTTGTTACCTCTGCAATTAACCATATTAGATGAACGTTAGTGCAAGGCCTTAAAGTCCATGCTGCAACATGTTTTATTTGACCGTCTCACGAACCAGTCTCATTATGTCAGCACGACTGCCATTGCAGCTTATTGATTTTAAAGGAAAATAGTCACGCCTCAACGTGTTTGGGGGGTGATCTGATTGCGCTTTTTAATCGCTACTTAGCGGGTTTATTCTTCGCCATCTTCAGCCATCCCATTTTCGACTCCGTGGATATTTTTCATTTTAATGAAGCCTCGTATATCGACTTTCTGGATTGTTATTTGTTGGTTTTGCCCGCGGGCACTGGTATCGTGCTGCTGGTTAATCAACTACCAAACATCAGTCGCTGACTTTATGGAAAATGAGTGTATACAGGGTGTCTCAAATGTCTTCACTATGGCAAAAGCTACGAGTGAAATTTGCATTTCGAGAAGCTACAGTTAACATTTTGGTTGCGTGAATGCATGAATGGATGCACGAATGCTCATGGTCTTATAATGTAAACAAAAGACGTCTTATTAATCGTAGGACATGAAAATCCATGACTGGGTTTACATGCAATGTTTAACACATGCGAGAACCTCCACAGCGGATTTCATAATGCCGACCATGGACATGTACATGTATGAAACCCGTCCCGTAGGTTCCGGTATCCCAGTAGGCAACAGGCATCACGTATCTTAAGCTTTGCATATAATCATACAGTAGTTGTAATTGCAGACTGGTTCGATATAATTGCGCTATGAGAGCAATTTCCTGTTCTTTCTCCGGATCCTGCCAGAACAACAACCTGCTCAATTTAACTCGACGCTCGTGTCGATATTGGTCTTTTTCTGTGACGTCGCGAATTAATTATTAAATCTTAATCAGTTGTTCCTTTTTCGTCGTCGTTTATTGCTGGCAGCTACGTCGCTGAGGTACAATTGAAACCAGGGCTACGTAATTGGATTTATACGGTATACTGTTATGCCCGATGAAACGAAAGCAGTGTTTAGAATATTCCACTTCATTACTATTTAAGTGAAAATCAACCTCGTCCTCCGTATCTAGGCTGGGAAATAAGAAATGAAATCATTGGAGACTAACTTTAGATGCACGAGAGCCAAGATCACTGCAAGTGGTATCTAAACTATTAATTTACCATGTCGTATCCTGGTTGGTCCTGCACGAATCAATTGAAAGCAAGTAGAAGAAAGTAGGGTCATCTGGTTTTTAGTACACGATCCCACAAACAAGAAAATGTTAAAGCAACATTCCGCGAAATACTAAGTAAATTTACATAGGCCATCGATTTTTTGTGTCCCATTCCAAAAGAGAAAAAGATTTCTCTAGCCATGTGGCAGTTGAGGAACTCCTGAGCCAAGTCTGGGATGGTGTCTCCATTTTCTCAAGCACCAAGGGCACCGATTTAGCAGACTCATTTTGTAATTCCACCCAGGCACTTCCTGTAATCATAATTAGAATCCCAGAAAGGGTCTTCAGCGTCACCAGTGAGTGCTGCAGCATCAAGGAACTGAAATTAATGAAATATACGAGCAGCTGACGTTGCCAAATTCACGCTGGCAACGTACAAAGCCAGTTGAGGATCAAACATGTACATTGTACATCATACACTGTGTGTGGCCTCACAACAATGGAAACCCTCCAACCTTTGATATGATTCTGCTAATTATGAACTTGATAAAATAATTTATTGACGATGGCTGCCAGGTAATTTGTAGGCGCCAAATTGGGGTTAACTGATTGCACGCTGCCTGCATTTTCTTTATAAAAGACAAATCTTTGCCATTAAAATGTAACGAGAAATTACATGTACATGTACGTTCGATATACTTACGGTAGATAAATACAATTTTCAGGATGCAATCGACGCTAATGAATGGTTATTTATATGTACATGGACTAGGTAAACGACTTTGACTTGGACGCATATTGTACATGACAACTTACATGTAGTTACAGGCATAGCGTAGCGACTGGTAGATGTAGGTCACCAATACCGGTAGTATGTTTCCAAAACTGCATGTTTACTGCATATAATGTATGTTATGAACCAAATACATGTATACGGCGACAAGGCCAGGTCAAAATTCCTCTAGCAAAGCTAGTGAGTTTGAAGAGCATTAAAATAACTTGTTGACACGCTTATTATGACCTGAATTCTGGTCATGGTCACGTGTAAAATACCAGGAAAACACCGGTAAATATGTCACGAATTTCTGACCTATAATATTTGAAATGTCAAAAATCCGTTATGAAATTATGACTGCATCGAAAAAAATGGCAAATTCCACACAATAAATATACAAATCATTCGTTTGTATATTTATTCATATGTATATTATTGTATATTTATATAAAAATATTCATTTTGATACAGTATGTGCCACTGTTGCAGCCGATGATACATGTACACATGTAGCTGCAATTCCAAGCTGCAACCACCTTAGCTTCAGGGTTGCTAACCTTGCGTTAAAAATCCCTGTAATGGTGCAACAGAAACCTGCTATGACCCTCATGTTGTCTTATGGTTATTGGAAACTCCAGGTGCCAACCTCCCATTTAACCTACAGTGGCGCAACAGGCCATTACTAGTACTTCACCCTTATGAACCAATTGAACGATATCGAGACAACATTCTTAGATGATGTTCTTAAAACTAGGAAGAAAATCAAACCACTAGATGCATGGAATGTGCGTACAGGTCTTTGAAACCCGGTGAATCCTGTGTAAAATAACCTTGTACAACCAACCACTGGTTGGTGCAATGGAAGTGGCTGCTTTTTATACTGTATAATGTAATTCTGGAAGGAGAACTAATATTGTAATGTACATGTACATGGTATGTCCTGCTGAGGTCCAATTATCGAATGCAGGAAATTTAAACCTACAGGTGAGTAAAATTGAGAACCTTTAGTTCGTTATCATCGTTATTATTTGTCAACATTTCCCCTCCTCTGTGTGTTTTTGCTGTACTACGATGTAATAATCAAATTAGTTTACGTATTACTTAAACATGCGGATTTACCGTAGTTATCAGTTCTTATTAGTTTACCAGCATAATCGATATGACGACCAATAGTCCAAGGTCAGTCCTGTCGTCTAAAGTATTGACATTACAAAGAGCAATACAAGAATAAATAGTGAACGACTGAAGTAAGTCCTTGAGAGCACATGGAAAAGCTTTCGTTTTCATCGTGGACGAAATCTGTTTTTATGCTGGATTAGCTTCTTATTAGCTTCACCATCCCTAAAATTACTGCGATATTGATCTGTAGGCCTTTATAACTGACATACTGACGTTGCACAAACGGTAAGTTTACAATTCCATTTGTTGACTAAGCGATGTCGAGCATCATGGAAATCCCCATTTCAACATTAAATTGTTGAAGTGGCATAATTGAGAAAGCCATTTTTAGTTGGCCTCACATTGAAAAACTGATTTACCATCAATGTTTAACGGTCCAGATATTCGGAGCATTTTTGTTACAATGAGAGCAACAGTCTAAAAATAAATCCCTGCAGACTTTGCGGTCTATACGGAAAATTAATATTTATGCCAAGGCTGCCAGGTTTTTCTCGTTAACGTTTTTAATCTCCAGCACAGTACACAGCCTATCCCCAAAGTCAAAGCAAGTCTGTCAATACAGAGCACTAACTCCAGTCGTCTGTCGTACTAATTCCCTGCCAGACCTACCAGTGAATGTCACTTCCCTCGATGTAAATAGAAAAGTGCCATCCATAAGTCATGCGCTAAGAAAATTGGGTTACGAAGGTAAACCTTTGCAACATAAAATTGCGGATGAATATGCTCAATACATGTACATACTGACTTGCCAAAAGTAATAATAACAAACGTAATTAGCACGACGCGACGTAGTACAAGTAGAACGTTGTAAAAAAAATTGTAACTGATGTAGGGGGTGGTAACATGATAGGGAGACTTTAAAAACAATTGACAACGAGCGTGTAATTTTACTATAGGCATAAAAGTGTGACTCGTTTGAATTGACTCGAGTAATTTTCTTGTTCATGCAAGACAAAATTGACAGTAACCATGCTAACTACATGTAAAAACCAAGGAACTTCATATTACTTCATACTACCGACAAAAAGGAGTAGTCCAGTAACCTTGGCGAGTAGTTCGAAATGAAAAATATTGCATACAAGAACAATTAATTACGTGACCAGTATGGAAAATTTCCAT
Organism: Cylindroiulus punctatus; assembly: GCA_034695085.1. Lineage (NCBI taxonomy): Eukaryota > Metazoa > Arthropoda > Diplopoda > Julida > Julidae > Cylindroiulus > Cylindroiulus punctatus. Next base: position 21,595 of record JAQFYZ010001636.1, read on the forward strand.
GACTACCACATTTTCTATCAATTAATTGATACAATATGTTCCTGCTCGAAACTTCTCATCGTGTGAATTTGACATTTTCCTTGCCTGTGACTGAATTTCCAAAATCCCCATTTCTTTTAACATCCTATCTACATGATACACTGTAAGTTTTTTGTACTCGTAACTTTTGAATAAAACCTTTCGCACATTAAGGCCCATTGAACGTGCGTTGTGATTTTGGGGACACCCTGCATAAAATTTCCAGAAACAGTTTCTCCTTTCCTATCAACATATGAAAATAATTTTTTTTTTAACATTAACAGGGACTTGCGTTTTTTGGCATGCGCTGTTGAAAACTTATGGAAATGTATATGATATTAATAAAAA
>JAQFYZ010001637.1:0-21952 GCA_034695085.1 Cylindroiulus punctatus
GACTGTGATCAAAGGAATTGATGGAATTAACTGTTTAACATGACCAGTCACATTGGTGAGTTTTGATAATCATATTTTAAGCTCAGTTACAGAAAGTAACTAGAGATGTGAAGTTTTATGACTATAATGTGTAATCTGGTGGCGACGTTTCAAAACACCCAATATCCATCACATCGTAAAAATAAGCATGGTAATGAACACATATTTTGGGGGTGTTGTCTACCTGAGTTTGCTGATTTCAATATATTGGATTGTATATTGGATTTACTAACCATGTCAGAGTCACGTGTTCAATTCAGCCTGTTTAATGTATACATTAACTCCCATGCAGATTATTTCAACAATAATACGCAATTCAAGTAAAGGTGTGGCATGAATTAAAATAATTTCTTAGATTAAGGTAAATTAAATTAAACGCAGTGAAAAAGTGAACCGAAGATACATGTAATTTTTTGCTTGAATGCTAAATTCTCTGTCGAATTCGGTCCGATTTTAATGAAAAAAACGCAGAACTTTTTTAAACAATTGTTCGGGAATCCCCTCAGTCCCTCATTTACGTTTGCAACCTGGATTTTACCAGTAATAACCATTAAGTAGTTGCTTTTTAATGTATATTAATTGCATCGAACGCCCACGCTAGCTGGCGTCCCGTACTCGTTGGCCCACCGCGCTATTATGTAACCCCGCAACAAGTACCCATTATTGAAACACGAAAATTAAACGATATATTTGTAGGGCCTACGAAACCGGCACTTAAATAGAAGAAGGGTTTTTCCGCGTGCACTTCAGAAAATCCCCTATGCCAACAAATATGCGCATGTCACTCTGTGCGTTATTTTGCCTTATGCAATTGCCACTGTTTGTCGGCAGCAGTAATATTGGCAATGCTAACTTGTGAATGCATTATTTCATCCGTAGGAGGAGGATCGATGTGGTTTAAAAACTGAATTGGATTTCTTCGAAACATGTACATGTGGTTGATAGTTAACAGCAATTTGCAATTGACTCCAAATGCAGTTGCGAGTCCATTCATCAGCATTAGCGTAAATGGGCGTGGGCAGCGATAATTCATAAGTGATTTTAGTTTATGGAAATGGCCTTTTGGTAATTTTTCACAAAGTCAGCACGCTCTGAAGGAAATACCCATTTTATGACATGACTTGTTGCGGAATCCGGGCATGAGAAAACGAGGTGAAAGGAGAAAGTCATAGTGATGTCCATAACATCGGAATATGCATTTCGAAATTCGTCCAAGCAAACGAGCGCAGAATGGCACACAGTAGCAGTAAAATGACCAGTGGGTCAAAGAAGCGAATTTTATTGCCTGACACTGACCCTTGGCTGGACATTGCCATTTCGGTTGAAAAACAAAAACAAATTCCACTTACTTTCTGAGTTGAAATTACGAGGATTTTACAGTTCTAGCCGGTGTTGTGCTTGGCAATAAATTAGAAACTTTCTTGCGCAAATAACTGGTATAAAAGGGGCGAAAAAACACTTTCCACCGTGTTTACTCTGGATACGGTCAACTTTACATTTACTGTAGGTGCTTTTAAGAGTGGCCAAATTGGCCTTTATTATTTTCAGGCTATATTTAGGACATTGTTGAGTCGGAAAGGGGAGGTGTGCTAAAGTGAGCAGCGCTCGAGGTTAGGACCTTAAGAGTTGGACGAAAAATTCCAAACCATATGTACAGTACTTTCTCTGGCTTTCATTTGTTCGATACCTTTCGGGCATACACTGTGAAATAAATTCTTCAGTACTTTTGCCTTTCCCTAACTAGCTTGATTGCCTGACGTTTGAGCAGCTGCTGGTTAATAATAAAATCCGGTTACGGTTGATATACCGGCAGTGTTTGATGGGAAGTGATTAAATGGAATGTTTTTCAAGGACAGCACCCCTTAACAACAAACTAGCAGCAAGACGTGGTTTTAAACGCTTGTTTTCGAACATTAATGCTGGACTAAAAGTGCTTATTTATTGTCATCGGTGTGGAAAGCCAGAAAATGCCGGAGAACCACCCCCCTATTTTGTTTCGAAACAGAGTCGGAGTTGGGACAACGTGTTTATTGACCCTATTCCATAGACTGATTGATTGGGCGACAAACGTGAATCGAAGCCTTGGAACTTAAAAAAATACGAAATCCTTGCAAACCCCGCGGATTTTCCGAAATTTTCAGCATTCTTTTTTCAGGCAACACAATGTGCTGTATTTTAACAAAAGCAAGGTTTTTCTGACATTGTCTCCCCCAATGGCCTCACCCAAGTTGCACTGAAACCAGTGCTGATCGTCAAATTCACAGTGACTGAAACTGCATTCTTCCCCGAAACATCCACTTTTTAAAAATTGAAAATGCTGTATTTTCCTCGGCTAACATTTTCTTAGGCATGCTCTTTATTGTCATGCAAAAATTGTTCATAGTTTTTATGGCTTACACAAATATTATTGCAACGATGAATTCACGCATAGGATCGATGTAGACCAAAAGGCAACCAAGTCGATATTTGACCTCTCATACTGTACATGTTAATGCCAATCTTAGGCATTTTTACGGAACCCATCAGTTTTCATATCTGTGAAGGGACAGTGCACAAATTACGTTGAAACTTCGAGGCAAGACATGGCCAAGGCAGCATCTTTCAAATCCGAGCTTGAAGTGGCATCCCAGTGGGCTAGGTGCTTAATGTACTTAACCGCTCATAAGAGTGTCAATCTAATTCTTATATTTTTACATGGGGTACATTTTTTGTTGGGCACCTCGTTTTGCTGCAATCGACCTCGAACTCGTTTTGATCCCCCTCATCATTTTTTTTGTCAATAGTTAAGTATCTGTCTACGTTCAGTCGTGTTGCTGATGGCCAACAGGTGGCCACAGAAGCAGCTTTTTAGTTTGGCATTTCTTACAGTATCATGTAAGCAATCGTATCCATATGCAGTACATGTAAACTGCTTTCAGCCTGGTAATAACTACTCAGTATTTTGGTTAGGGGCCTCGAACTCGTCAACTAACCTTCTGATTTGAAAAAGCACATATATTCCCACCTGTTGGACATTGGAGAGAATAATATAGGCATAATAAATTAATAGTAATAATTAATAACTGATGTATTTCCACAAAGGGTATAAGCACGTGCAAAATCTTAAATACACAGTGTCCTCACTGGACACCTGATCCAAGGCAGTTGCCAGATAGTCCAAACAGTGCAAGAGTTGCGTATCAACACTTTACCCAAATTGGTTTGGTGAAAAAGCAACACATTTCCCACATCAATGCCTCCCAATACCGGGATACAATTGAGCATTTCCACATGTTTGTGACAATTCCATCAGTTATACACCTGTAATTAAGCTTATTATACTCAAAGGATATACTGTACTGTACGCTGTGTAGGATACCATGCTTTTGTAGGTACTGTACATGTGGTGGGTATGTGTCATTTGTCTGTGGGTCTTATGAGAGTAATGTGAGTTCCATCTAAACTTGGGCCTTCTTTTCTTGTGATGATCTCAGTTTGTAGTTCAAATCATACTCGTACAGTAGGCTTAAACTGGTGGACAAATGTTCCTTTTAGTAAGCCATTTCATCATGACGAATATGTCAATCAAGGGAGGATGGCGATGTGGATCGTGCGGCATTAGTTGGCACCCACCTCTCGATTTCAAGGTCCCTCAAGGACCTCGCCAAGGTAGCCGTGAAAGTGTGGGCGACCTCCTAGCCCTTCTTACTAGTTTATTAGGTTAAATCTCTGGGCGTCCGTCCGCCATTGGAAATGCCCGTCTGGTCGTACATTATTTGACGAACACAGTCGTGGCATTTAGTATTTTACGGCTGTCAAATATTTGCTCTCAGCCCACTCATCGCTTTTTAATTTCCTCCTCCGAACATGCTACGTGCATGAGCCGGTATGTGGACACTCATCCGGGAGTGGACAAGTTTTTTACAAAATGCCAAAGCGTCGGGAATGCGCAAATTTCGACGCCGAATTCTTTCGGTTTTTTTCTCCGGACTGCAGGATGGGGAATTCTTTCGACCCAATGCGAATTCCGTCGATGACAGGCGATGATGAAACAATTACATAAAAGTAGTGTCGATGCATGCGTGGTTTGAAATATGCATGATGATGGTCTTTTATAGCCGCTTGAATTTCTCCTTCCATTTGATTTCGCTGCCTGCTGTCTAATGCAAGCCTAATGCAAAAGCGCTCCTGCTGAGCAATATCCGTTAATAGACGAAAGTAAATCTCGGTTTTTTCGACCGATTAATTTCCTCCTTCCTCCACTCGTCTGCTTTTCCGAATGGGATGAAGACTGGAAGCTTTTGGTTTTCCTGAAGAAAATGGATTGTCATTGCGGATGCTTCGTGAAAAGAGCAGTAGCGTCTTGAACCCGTCCCGAATGCCAATGTAAATAGATGACGCAACGACCATAGAGGGCGTTCGATGGCGGCATTTTTTTATGGAAACTAGACATGTAGGATTTCCCACCTGTTGATTAATTGGGGGCGAAATAATTGAGCTTAATTGAGCTAATCTGTCCCAAGAGATATGGACGCCATCTTGAGCATCTTTCAAAGGGTTGCCGTGGCAACCGCAAGGGATGCTGTACATGGCCTAGTTTATTGTAAAACACACATGGCAGAGGTAAGGGCAGTTGAGTTTCTAGGGGATTATTTGATTTAGGTAAAGATGTTGGAGGTCGAAAAAATTAGGGGAGGAAGGATCCACACGCATGCATTTTGACGTGCGTTTTTGCACGTAGGAACGGAATTGCCACTTTTTGAGCACTGTTAGGCCACACTGACATATTTTTTAAAGTTTTTAACTGACATGCAAATCTGCGATATGCATGTACATGTGCGAGGGAATGTGTTCTGCTCGAAGTATGCATATATTTTCAACCATAATCTTCAAACCTACTTACTTGTCCATAGTATATACATGTGCAAGATCAATGGACCTGTCCTGGCTGTCGTAATTTAAGCTTTTTTGACCTTATCCTAACCAATCCAATCATGAACTGACCTAAATATGTAATGCTCCAATTGCTGCCCCTAATCGCAGGCAATCTGTGCTAGCCTACGAGCCGTTAGGAGAAGCTCACTTTCTCATTGTGTCTATATTAGAGCAGGGCACATTCGAAGTACAACCTGTATCTTTATATCTGGGGCTATAAAGCACCAGGTACTGTATGTTGCTGCATACTGTCACTGAGTACCAAGACTCTCTTCTATGGGGACATTCAAGCAATTAATAAGGTTATGTCATCCATCATCCTAATAGCCAAATGATAATGTTACATTGTTGTTGTATAATGCACAGGGTTAGGATCAGAGCCTTTGTGATCGAGTTATGCAGCAATACGAGCAGGAATTTAACATCCTTTAAGTATTTTTACAAATAGTTTGCACAATTCGAGTATTATCAGCGTGTGGGAATGATTCAAAAAATACATGAATACAGTATGATGTTGTCAGCAATAAGCATTCCAAGCCAGCAACTTTTCGAAAACGTTTATCAACGCAGTTTGTTCGCAGATGAAAATTATTATAATTTTCGGATACTCTTCGCTGATATATACAGTGTATACATGTACGATGTTTGATAGGCATGGTTTCAGAACAAAATGCCCCGATTTCTCACTGTTTGTTTGCGACGTCTTGTTGTTCACTTAAGGATTCAATGAGGATTCCTGTTATTTAGAGCCTACAATCATTCAACCGAAGATGCGAGTGCAGTAAACATGCCAATAAAGCAAATAAAAGTGTAATAAATTGCAACGGTTATGGTGCATAAATTACGAAAACAATAACCCGGATATCGCCGGTGCAGATTTTCAGATTGATCTGCGATCGAAACCTGCATTCACCTTCGGGGTGGCCATCTTGCCCCAGATTCCAACGTATTTCATGGGAGAAAAGTGTGCGTAATCGTTTCTCACCCATGATTTCATGTTGCTTTTCACCAGAAAGGAATTCAGGGACATTTCCAGTAACATCTCGCGGGCGGGTTTGATTCCCGGTATCGCAATTATGGGTTTTGGAGATGCAAGGGTCTCGTCATCTCACCTCGCTTTCGTGCAATGTCAAGGCGAAAGAGCAACCTCGCAGCACATCCGACATTTCAGTTCTGTAAGCACCTTCAAGAATCTACACCCTTCCTACAATGTACATGTACATGTACGTGTGCTCAAAATGATCATGTCGAAATAGACCATCGCCTCAGTATGGGGATAACGAGGAAAAGGAAATTAATGAGCAATTTTTGGGACGTACACAAATGACGTCACAGGTTCGAGGGGGGAGGGATCACAAAATCGGACGATGTAAATGAAGGACGTCCGATTTTCTCCTGCATGGCACGAACGTTTAGTGCAACCATAATACATGTGTAACCACCACTCAAGTGGCTTTTACTGTCAGGAAGACCGTTAATATTATTGTAGAGTTGAGCTATGCAGTATGACTAAATTTAAACATAGCAAAATTCAGAAGAAGAAGAATAGAAAATATACAGTAGCTAATAATGGTGACATTAACATGTTTGGTCTTTATTGCTGCTTGTCCACAAGATGCTATGATATGGTCAACGATAGACTGACTCACATTTTGTCATGGAAAGATGGCAATTCCGATTTTCTCTACTTTACTCACTGTGTGCTAGGGGTATCTCATTAGGTTCGTTCTTTTTCCTTTGATTCACTGAATGCATCATCCTTGTTTTCCATTTGTATTGGCCATTAATACATGTACATGTATGTCTCTGGGCTGTGGCCTCATTTCCGGATTGTATACTTGAAAACGTTTTGTGGACGTGCATTAATGTTTGTCTTTTGCCAACTTTCTCTGGCTTTCTCTTTCTACTGGCAATTTTACAGCCTGATGAACATTATCTAAACATTGCACATGAAACAATGTGTCGAAGGTATTCATGACCGAGCCAAACTCATCTTTGTTGATTAACAGATACATGTACATGTATATTGGTTTTGGCTATACATTATGGTTTGTAGCTAAACTTTATCATGCAAAGTTGAAAAAATTCTTGCGATGTGTCTCATGGATGGTGGATCTGTCCGGTTTTACTGTATGTCGGATTTAGGTCAGTCCAGCGGACGTGCATGGTCATGAAGGTGTCGTTTTGTCCACCATGCCAAATATAGGCTCGTCCATATTCTGCGAAGGCGCCACTCCAGCTCTGGATAAATTATTCAGTAGATACTCAGACGGGGGACTCGATGACGTTATAAGCAATTCTGTGGAATGATTGGGTACCTGGTTCGATTTTCGTTCGAAATTTGTCGGTGGCGCCAGCATGTCAGATTTTTTTTTTTTTTTTTTTTTTTTTAGGGGGAATTGTGAATCGTTCTCATTACACATTGGCTTAAATACGTGGGGCATGAGAATCAGTTAAATACTTCCACGAAATTGCGGATCATTTGTCACGCAAATGATGCCACGAACCAAAGAAGTTGACAGGATGTATTTTGGAACTCTGTTGTGGTTTGCATGGGAACCCTCAGTATACTCTCATTTTCGGTGGTTTTCTCAGCAGTCGCTTAATTTGACACTCGTAATCTTTGCTAGATTATGAGGTGCTGTCTTGGGTCTGTCTATTGCTTTGGAACTTTTACCTGTATTTTAGGTTATTTCAACCTCTTGCAAGAGGATTCTCGTCAGGTCTAAGATGACGTCTTGTGATAATGGATGGTAGCTGTTAGAACCTCTTATAATAGCTGAGAACGCTACAGTAGATGTATTATGGTGTTCTTGCATGCAGAGTACGTGCGACAAGTGCAAGTATTTGAAAGGTGAAAACTTCATTAAAAGTCTCCACTGCTTAGCACATTCGAGTTGACATGTGAGCAACATAAAACAATCTTGAATTTCTCTACAAAACTGCCTAACACATTTTCAAGGGTACCATTGAAGTTCACTTATGCACGTTTTATTGATGATCGGGTGCTGAAGACATTCCCTTCTTCGACCTTCAAACTTTTTATTGCATTTTTGAAACATTTTTAAGGACTTGGGAGCGGAGTAAAGCATACTGCTCCGCCTGGTTAATGTAATTACTACTAGGTGATGGAGGTGGGAGGCCATTCTTGAACTGAGATGCGAATTTTTCTCGGGTCAACCTGTTGGGGTCAGCATCTGAGGTTCAGCCAGAGCGAGTTTTTTCCCCACTTATTTTTCTGTGATTTCTGCGCCTTACAGTATATCAGGCTCCCCCGACTTTCTCAGGCAATGCACCTTTAAGAATTTCTAACAAATCGTGAGTCCAAATCTTCAAAAAATGCAAGCGAATTATTAGCAATGCGATAAATCTTCCCCGGTCAGTCAGGTGGTGAAAAGTCCGCCGCATTTTATCATGACAGTTATTATAAAATGCAAGAAACGAAATCCGTGAGTTGTGGTCGTCACGACAATGGAATCTTCATCCTGGTAGTTGACCGTTGATTAATTAGCGCCACGACTGCCCTTCATCGTCTTGTTCGAAAATTAGTACAAGGGTACTGTTTTAAATGGACGCATTAAAATATAGAGCACTCATTAGAATACCGCAGTTAGATACCGTCAAACTTGTTTACAAACAACATGGCGTTGATTTTATTCACGAAGAGCGGAATTGGTATCCGAGCAGTCATAACTCGAATACTCGAATACCATTTTACTGTAAGCGGCCCCAACACTTTTTGGGGACCTTCAAACAGGTTGTCAGCACCTGTATGAAACGAAATGATATGACAGTAATTTCGTTTTCACTAAAGAAAATCAGCGTATATTTGGGTTTATGTAAAAGGATGTCCACACTGTATTGAACGTTTATTTTTATGATATATGTAGCTATCAAAGCAATAATGACCACACCTGCCAAATAAACTAGCAATTTATGTCTACGTGGATGTGCTCATGCACATCACGAAATCGCCGACAAACTTTGGGTGGTAAAGAGGACACCAGAATAAGCATTTTTTTCAAATAATTAAACCCATGGTCGGATTGGTCGCATCGATACCTTATATGCCGCTGTAGGATGCATACGAACATGACATCATTATTATTTATCCACTTGTGGGGTTAATTATCAATCGCATGATTGTTTATCTGCAGCTGACATACTAGTTGCGTAACCACATACTGTACATGAAAAATCAATGATGTTGGTGTAAAGTTGAGGCGCATCTTACATGTACATTCGATGGCATCTTTCGAAGATACACAGCACGCACGTGTTATATTTATATACGAAATTCTTGTTATTTCAACTAAGCTGACATACGCCGTAATTTTTCCATCAATAAACTACCGTTCAACAAGAAGTGACACAGATGGCCAACTCCTTGGCCTTCACGTCCTCCAGATCCGACCCCATTAGACTCGTTTTTGGCAATATCATGGGGAGAGAGTGTCAAAGAACGTGTTTGCAAAGGGAAAGTACATGTACATGTACCACCACCACCATGTACCACCGCTACCAGGCGGCTACACACTAAAATGGACAAAATGAAACTGCAGAACAGCAGTGTTTTTGACGCCTTGTATGATATTGAGGACACTCAAAGGACACCGTTAACTCTTGGACAACTCTTTGCCTTCTGGAGCAACCTTTGTGCATCTGTAGCGAAGGAATCAAGGTGTTAACAACTCGTTTGGACGAAAACCATCGAATTCAAAGTGAAAAAATATTTGCCCTTGAATTGCACTCCAAATGGCTGAAAAGTTCGTCTCGCTAAGTTTAAAAAGTGCAAATTTCAATGTCCGCGAGAATATTTTCTCAGCCCGTTAATGCATGTGAAAAGTGAAAAGCTTCTTGATTTGCAAATTAAAACTGAGTGAGGCACAGTAGGAGTGTCGGAGTGAGATGGATGAGATTCATTTAGCATTCCGTGCATGAGGTTCGTCTTATTTTATGACGGGCTGGCGGAATTCTAGACACAATAAACCGTAAAGGATTTAATCACGAAAGCGATGTTTTTGGAATTTGGAAGATATAAAAGATGCAAATTTCCGAAGATGGTTCTTTGGGTCAGTAAAATGTCTGCGTGAGTCGGTCAGGGGAAGGGTCACTCGGGGGCCTAACGGGGAAGGCAGCTCCAGGAGTCCTCAACAAAGCAAGAAACCGAACATGTATTTGTGGCCAAAAAAATCAAAGGCCTGCACGCAAATCAAGTATGGTGGAAGATGGACAGGTGGGAGTGACCGTGACCTAAGGTCGAGAGTAACGGAGAACCGAGATGCGTGAAGAAACCAGGGCTAAATTCCCATTCGGTTTTATCACCAAAGTCAATATTCTTTGAATTGCTCATCCGCTAATTATATATTATTAGAAAAGTCAACGGACTCTGGGAAAGGATCACCTGTGGTGATGGAGAAAAATCGGTTTCTCCACTCAGCTAACAAAACAGCAGTCTTGAAAATAACAGTAATCAAACAAGCAGCTTGATAAGTGATCTTGAAAGTTGAGCATCAAAGCTCTGTCATATGAGCCTGCAGAAATCGCATTTGATGAATTAAGTTGTCGACGATAAAATACAGCTCATTTAGCTCTGAACTCGAAATTAACTCATTTTATGCACGGTGTGTTGCACGAAAGTAACACACATATTGCATATTGGTTTTCAGAGAGCCTCAGAGATGTTTTTTATTATGGATTCGTTCTTGCTTTAAAAAAATGTTTGAAATTATAAAGAAGAAAAACACAAAAGTGATGTAGAGATTTTCACTTGTTATTTCATCTGCTGGCTTGCAGGAAAGACGATCAAGGTTCAATTCAACTCAATTTATTCGCTGTTACCCACAATTCTTTTGACAGTGGAGTTCCCTCTCACTATCGAAATTCTAAAGTGATAAGAACAGCCTTCGCATCTATTTCAATAACATTTTAATGTGATCGGAGTTCTTTGAAATTCACCGTTATTTAGATGTTAATGTCGCATTATTTTCGCGTTTGATCTCCGTAATGAAATCGCTAATGTAAATCGTGATCGGGCAGTTGGCACGCCAATTTGTGCTTAATGAACATAGACGTAATTCGCCGTAATAACGTTTTAATTTTGTTATTTTCATTAAATAAATAGAATTCATGTTCCGGCTTTAATCTTTATGCCGTCGCAATAAAGATAGCCTGTAGAGCAAAACGCGATCAGTATTGCAATAGGTTGACTTTCACTAACCCATTTAAAACGCCTGTTTTGAATTCTGTTGGAAATCAAGTTCGCCCGTCTTAGGGATGCTATCTCAAAACAAAAAATAAACACGATTCCTCTAAAAAAAACTTTTTTACAAGTGCCGCCAAGGCGTTTTTATGAGAAGGTAGCGTTTTATCGAACTCGAGGCAGAAATATGCAAATTAGTTAAATGCGGGTTTCATAATAAATTAAGGCTGTTTCAAATTGCGAGTTTTAAGTGATGAGTGTCGGGGATTCGCTGTCGGGGTGATTGGACCCGGCCGAGATCATTGTCCATCCATTTGCAGTCTTCTATGGTAATTTGGGGTTCTAAACTCTGGCTTTTGGAAGGGGTTGCGGAGAGTTACCTCCCCGTGATTATAGAAGCCGAACACGACCTCTTCGCTGACCTTCTTCAATTAACACATGCATAAATTCGGGGTAGTAACCCGAACCAACAGTCGTTGAAATATGCCAACTGAGGCGTTGGTTGTGCATGTGGAGAAAATTCTGCGAACGGCTTATGCTAATCAGTCTATAGGTCATAACGGTGACCCTATAGGTACTATAAGTTTACAAATATTTCGAAAAAGAGAGTTAGACTTTGCGTGCAACTGCGGTGTATCCGGGATGATCCAAATTGCTTATTAGCGTTGAATTGACCCTTAGCGAATTCTCCTTAAAATATTTGTAGGAAAGTTTTTTGTCGTTCTTCATCTAAAGACACAAATTCTGATGTGAGCGAACCCGAATTTTCTATTATCATCCCCATAGTATGTACAGTAAGTTAAATAGCACTACACATATTGTTCAAGTATGATAAGTGTACTTGTCTTAATATACAGTAAGTGCGTGGACTAAAACTAGAATTCTGTCTGGGAATGTTTGCATGTCTTGTCAGTAAACTGATGAGCGATACCAAGAATAGAGAATGATGGCTAAGCATTCTTCTCCAAATAGCAATTATTGTTAGCTATTGGCCCTCCAACCCACAAGGGTTGAGTTAAACCTAAACCTGTTAGAGATCTAGCAGAATATACAGCATTTAACCCTTTGGGTGATGGCGACTCATAATTCACTGAATTCCAAGGAATCAATAACATTTAGGATAAAAAACTTATGGCATAACACATACTGTACATGTAGTATGTAGTAGCCTATGTAGAGTAGAGTATGTTTTCGGATCATTCCCAGAACAGATTCTTAGTTACAACTTACAGTAGGCTACTGCATGCACTAATAGAACTTTCAATTGGAGGTGGGAGGAATGGGGTTGTATACAATTTGAACGAAAAGTTACATCAAAATACATGTACTGTACATGTACATTGTTACATGTACTGTACATGTACATTGTTACATGTACGTGTAATTAAAATAGCATGTTTTGCTTTTTATTATTTCTGTAAACTTACTGTATTGATTGCCTACATTTTTTTGAAATTGGAACAGATCTTGTTGATTTTACAAGGGTTTGTATGCATGGGGCCGTATAACGAGGTATACATGTACATGTAGGTTGAGCCAAACACAAAGAGATTCAAAATAACTGAATTTACTTTAGAAAATCCTTAATTAGGCTATGGGCCGGATGATTCTTGAACCGGCTTAAAGTTTTATAATGTAAAATCGCTCGTTTTATGATGTGCATTTTATAATGTCTCTATGCGGAATGCAATGCGTGCGATTGCAACATTTCTATTTCTGTGTTAGTTAAATAACGATCGATTTTATCACAGATAAGTGATAATGAGGTAACACTTTTAGTTAACGCAGTAGCGGGATTTCCATATCCGGGCATTAACGTTTATTTAGATGACCTAAGCTAATGTCTGACTGCATGTTTGTCGCTATCAAAATGCCAAAAGGTGAATTTTAGTTTCCTAAATAAAAATCTTCACCTATTAACATAGTCTCGCGTTTAACCTGCGAATACCTGTTATTGCTTTGATCTTGAACTTTCAATTTTTCCTCGTTATTTCAAAGGCCAAAGTTAATTAATGCGATGTTTTTCATTATGAAGTTTGAAAGACTTTCTATTAAAGCAGTGTTATTTGAAGAAGAATATGTACATGTACATTGCGTAGCACTCTATAATTACAGCTCATATTATTTCATTATAATACCCAGCAGGATAGTAAACCATGATGATACTTGTACATTTACATTAGACACTTTGCGCAGCACAAACGAAAGTGTTAGAAACGAAAGTTTAATTTCATTTTTGTGCCTTTTATAAAAGTTTATTATTGACGTGCAATTTCCTAACGATAGTAAAGCCCTACAATGTTCTTGTACTAGATACTTAGCGATGCAAAATAAACGTTATATAATATTTATTAAAAGTATGAACGGTAGCTTAAACATTCGTTTTGTTAAATTAAGTCGAAAAAACCCCGAAAGTTTAAGTTATCGTTAGTGCGTTTATTTTGCATCGCTAAGTATCATGTAGGGCTTTACTTTCGTTAGGAAACTGCACGTCCATTACAAACTTTTATTAAAGGCACAAAAAGGTAATTAAACTTTCAGTTCTAAAACTTTCATTATAATGAGCAAAGTGTCTATTATATTCGATCAGGTGATAATGCTGATATCATTTTAGATAACTTTGTATATACTGATAGCCAAATTAGCAAAAACGAAACTGACTATTGTAGGTCTTTTTACTCTTGTATAAAAGTCTATAGTAGAACCAAGAAGTGATGGAACTGAAGGACAGCCAATCAGAGATATGTGGCTTGTCGATTAGCACTTCCATGTTTCTTCAGCAGGTGAAAGTCCGTTCAGTGGCACTGATTGTATACGCAACTAGGCTAAATCAATCGCCAACAGGAGATGGGACCCTATTGGTTTGCACATTTGACCCAGTTCCATCACTTCTTGGTTCCACTATAGATCATTAGACCTGTTTTAAAAAAGGGGCAAGCAGTTAATTGGCAAAGTCGATAGTTGACCTGTGGATAGGCTATGACCTATAGAGCAGCCACGCATGCGCAATTTATACTAGTGCGTGTGTGAGGACAAATTTGCATATCTGCCTTTTATATAATAGGACGATCTCGAAAAATGGAAATTTTGACATCAAGTGCATTACATGAACGGTGATTCTAGACAATAATCTTATGATCATGGTGGTCTGGAGCCCATGATCGACGTGGAATTATATCCTTGTAATTTATTATGAGACTTGTACGATGTGTATATCATCAATCAGTGAATGGCTAAGAATTTTGAGAAAGCTCCGCACGATGTTTAAGGATGAAATGCATGTAGTGAAACGGTAATGGAATTCTTATACTTTTGTACGTCGCTGTTTACATAAGTCATATTTCAAAGATGTTGTTCTATTCGGGAAGATTAATTAATACCAAAGACAAGGTTCAAGCACGGGTTTGTTGGTGGATCCATTATTTGTGTGTTTGTTTACGGTACGATCACCTGCCTCCAGGTTGTAGCGTTTTTGACCCTGTCAGATCATGACAGCTAAGGGTCAACCCGGATTGAAAGTGCTTGGTCAGTGGACTCTAAGTGTGACGCATTGGTTAGATGCTAAGATGATCAATTGCCACGCGATAGTGTCTAAGCGGTAATTTGTTTACTAATTGGTCACGTGACGGTTGAAACTGTAAATGATTCTTTTTTCACGTTTGGTATGCAACACCATGAACCTACATGTATGTCCAATCCCACATTCTTTCTGAAGAAAGGTGAAAGTGGTGTGATTGAACCCCCAAAAACCCCCTCTTTTTCTTCACCCCACCCCGTTCTCACCAACTATACCTCTAAGTAATGACCGTAAAAGGTGCGCTCCAAGCAACCTTTCTGTCTCGCATTTTTCACTAAAAGAACAAATAAAAAAATTATACTTTTTCTGCTCTTGAGCTTGTTCCAGAATGGTAACGAAATTGGGATGCAATCATCTTTTTCCTCGCATCTTTCTGTCTCAGTCTGCCTGCAGCTTTGCAAACTGTGTTTCTACTTTGGAATCAACATTTTTTGCGTGCAAATTCCTATTTCATCGAGGAATAAGTCATGCGCCCTCGCAACTCGTATGATATATTGGTACTGCACATGCAATGCGCATTAAAGTATTGGTTGTCGTCATTAAATCCTTCAAATGTGATCGTTAAATGTCAAAATGCCTTTGCAAAAGTAGTTCACATGGAAAACATCGGGGCTCCCACATTTGTGAGAATTGTGGCCAAAGAAAGGGTAATGTGCCTGTAAGTTGAGAAACGTCTATGGCGATCTGTACAGACCGTTAAGGTAGAGCACGAATTGCAAAATACACACTAATAATTTAGTGCCTTCTCAGGGAAACATGTTTCGGATTTTTACATGAATACTTGCAAATTGTTAGAAACCAAATGCAACAGATACTTCACTACGTTCACATGCAAGCTTTAGCTCACCTTAAATACATTAAAGCTCTTACACCAGGTCAGTCTCTCAAGTCTGTCACCTGGTGTTACATGTTGCAAAATATCCGGCATACTCAACATACAACTTATACACGTATTTTCTTCATACGCTCGCAATGGCGCTTGATCTGGGGATTGGGGGAAATGCGTTGCATGTTTTACATTTACTATAAACACAACAAACAGGCAAGGTACTCATTTCAAATTAACTCTGTTTAAACTGTTTACATGCTTTTTGCAGCGATATAAATAACTTGGTTTGAGGTCCCTTTAATCCAACCCCCTGCCTATTCTCTAATCAATTTCAGGTGTGTACTCAAGCAAGTGTAAAACAGATTTACATGCATGTTGTACGTACGTTAAGGCATCGTATAGCCTGCGTGTAAACATACCGCAGTGGTTTTCGAGTTTACAACACTGTTTGTAGGCTATAGTCGTCCCGGCAAAAGAACGAAAAAATGGCGTCGTTCAGACCAATAGGATGCAATTTCTGGTTTGCGATTCGTCCATCCCGTAATATATAACGAGCATGGCAGCCATATTTCCGTTTACCGCTGAAACTCCTGAAACAGTACATCGGTAAGCCGAATCTCTCCTATTGGCTGTAAAAATTTTAGTTCTTTTGCCGAGACGACTATAGACATGTCGTACGACTTCAGCATTTTACTTTGAATTTGCGACTGCGTGCTATGGCACTTGCACACTATGTATACAGTATCATGTTAAAATAATACTTTTTATTCTCATTTTGTATACCCTTGTTATAGAACACGGTTTGTCATATAGTCTGGACGTGCTGTTAGTTATTGGTGTAATTTCTCAAGATGCGTGAACATGAAACTTGTCATCTATAGTAGAACCACGAAGTGATGGAACTGGGCTGAAAGCGCCGACCAATATAATCCAATCGCCAGTTTGCAATTGACTAAGTCCAGTATTTCGCATACAGCGCCACTGGTGAGAGGAAGGAGCTAAACAAACAAAAAACATTGGAGGCGCTTCAGCTCGAGGCGTCAGCCATTTTCCTTTCAGCAACTAAAACCAGGAATCCCTAATCGATAAGCGACACCTTTCTGATTGGCTGTCCTTCAGTTCCATCAGTTCGTAGTTCTACTATAGGAAGCTATATCAGTTCAGGATCAATCTTTCCTTATTTTATTAAACTTCTAATGACAACGTTTTCAGGGCAATGGTCCTAACCCAAACGTTTAGGAAAGGCCAACCACCTTTGCCTGGATAGCTATTTTCGGTGTGACCACGTCGAACAAGTTTACATGTTACACGTTCACAATTTCGATGTTGATGGCCAGACAGTGTGCATTCTGTTGATGTTTATTTTATTTGTTTGTTTTTCAATTTGCGTTCCAGAGCTTGAGAACAAGGTGGGTTACAGAAAAAGAATTCGTCGGCAACAGGTCAAAACAGATGACCGATGAGCTGTCGCACACTGTATATTGTTGATCGCAAACATGAAGAGCGAGGCGTGGTAGGGGGTCTTTGGCTTGTCGTGAAAATTTGGGAAAATATTCAGTGACGTTGATGGTCGTACCGTGAGTGTAGTATTTTCCATCTGTTGGTACTTGAGAGAAAGCGAGGCACTGATGCATTTAATATTTCGAGATTAAGCCTCGTTTTCAGATGGCTCGGGTGATAAAGGTAGCTTATCTTCATTTCAATCATTTTTCTTGCTCTGTCCATCTTTCTTGAAGCTTTGAACATTTTTTTCTATTTTGTGGAAATGGACAACAACACTGTATACCCGTTCAGTCTCACTCACTTATTTCGTAATATAAAAAATTGAGTTCCAAATGCAACCTAAGTTCGAGCTGGAGATTGAGTGCTAGAAAGAGCTTAATGTAGCCCAAATAACGTACATGTAAAGGTTATCAAGTGTATGTAATTTTATTCTTCAAGTATATGTGCGTCTCCGTATGGACTGCTTCACTGAACATTAAGCACTTTAAAAACTTTCAAAGGAAAGCAATGGACACTGGAAGCATTAATTTCACAATCTTTCTTGTCAGTATAATGCGCATGTTGTATCGCACTTGTACAGTACTGTTGGATGTCATATGTTCAACAGACCTTTCATACATGTAATTTGAATTTCGAAACAATTTGTTACAGTGAAGTCAAAGGTATATCATAAATCTATCATAGGTGGCTCAGTTTCGTTTAAATGGGTCACCTATTAGTGAGTGACAAAAGTACAAATTTGGTTACCAAGTTTTTATAAAATACAATACCGCATGGAAGGACTTTTACCTGCCACTGACCTACAGTGATCATTTTTATCTTTGTCTATAAATTTCACTAGTCGGTGCAGTTTAAATTATTTCTTTTGGATGCTCTTTTGCGAAGGCAATGCATAATTTCAGGTGGTGTTCTTATTTATCTGGTTGACGTTTATAATTTAATACAAACTTGTTGTTCATTACCTTCCACAATGAGTTTTCCGGCTTTTTTCGATGCATTTTCACAACACGTAATAATGACGGCAAATCAACTCTGCATCCCTGACATTTAATTATTCCCAGAATGCCCCTGGCACTAAACCAGCCGAATGTTTTAGAAGGGTTGATCTGTAATGGCCTTGTAGTCTAAAGATTTCGACGAAAACAAGAGTTGAAACATTGAATATTTTACCCAGCTACATGTACGTCTGAAAAACGGCGATAGACTAAAAACTGCAATTTCATTATGAGAGTTTATGGAGAATCTTGAAAAAGCGTTGAATGAGGATGAATGAAGATATGGCCTTTTTTCCCCAACCAACGAAAACATTATGCAAGTTTAATGGTCAATGGCGAGGGCAGCACTGGAGTTAAGAACTTATTGAAATAAAAATTCATAATGCAAATAAAAAAAGCAATAAAATCTGCAACAAAGGCTATGCTGTAAAAGCTATTGAAATTTCGTGTACAACTTTCATTCGCAGTTAACGTCTTGAACTTAAGCGCTGCATAACTCGTAAGTGAGACGTTGATATTCGAATAAAACTACATTCTTCTATCTGCTCAACTCGGCTGTAACACAATTAAAGGTGTTGTAAAACACAATAATGCGATTACTGGTCTGGTTTAGTGCACCACCCTTTACATTCAGCCCGTTTTAACGCCTTTCAAATTCCTCGCTTATTTCAGTATACTTTTGCTCGTACATTGTACATGTATGTCCACTTGGTGTAGCCTACATTCGGCTAACAAATGGAGATAAAATGATCATTTCCTTCAGAGAAAGTTACCGGTTATAACATATCTGCTTTGGGCCTCATATTGCGCTAAAATCTAGCACCATTTTTCTTCATGTTTCTGCAAGTATATGCAATGATCACCCATTGTCCATAGCTTCACTTACGTTGTTTTAGTAAAATGAACAAAGATGAAAAGGAAATTACATGGAAGTCACATTCATGTATATTTCTTTGGTATTGCCATTATTATTTCATGTTGCAAATCGAAAAACGTGAATGGATATGGAGCGAATAAAGCATCTTCTAGTGTAATTATAACTCGCTCGTCGTACAACTATTTCTTTACAAAAAAACGTCTTCGTTTATTTTTAACGGAGAACCAATTATGCTTATTAGGCAAAATGGAGATTCATTTCACGCTATCTATTGTGATTTATTATTCAAGTACTTCGGTGAACTTTTTTATAAAATTAAAAGGCATGATTTAATTATTTGAAACAATAGCTGTAGGAGGAATGCATTACTCGTGTAAAATTACATTTGTAAATATATCATTGGTAAAACCTCCGTTCCAGTATTCTTCAAGTTCATCTTTAAGAGTGCATGATAAGACGCCACGCATGGTGTGGGTTGAAAAACGTGACGTCGCAAAAAACAACTCCATGGCATCATCATTTTTTGGAAACACGAGGTTGTCGAAGTTTTCGTCGTGTTTTACATGGATTGTGTTTCTCGGATAAACGATTAATCTTTTTTTGTTTATGGCAAGGTACTGATTTGAATTGAATTGAAATCCGATGTTCCGCGTTTTTTCATTAGTTATATTTTCTGCAACAAGGTCAAAAATAAAATATGGAAAAGTTCTTAAACCATTCAAGCTGTTAAAAAATTAAAAAAACACGCTTTTTTTCCAAATAATTGAATTGAAATTATATCCATGCAGTATACTGTCTGCATGTACATGTAGCAACTAAATCCTGGTTTCACATCCTTACCGTCATTACCAACCTTCATGTGTAAGTTTATAGATAACAAACACTGGTTGAGCCTGTTTAAGGTATCAGTGCACAAATTCATATACATGTATAGTAAATATGATTGTATTCCGAGGTGCGTCGTTACCCATAGAAAGAACATCCAATTCTGGGGCAATTTTCTGAGGTCTGGCCTAAAATTCACTCAGTCAATACAGTGTTCATGTACATGTGTCATACCATGAGGTACAGGGTATTCGTGATCATAAACATACAAGATCAGCGTGATGCTGTAGTATACAGTGTATGCCTCTATTAATAATTCACTGTAAGCTGTTCCCATGTATTGCTGTTAATAATTACATTAATTGATGGGTTGACCGAACGGTTTTCGTGCACGAAATCACGCATTCTCAATGGCTTGGCATCCACGTCCACGATTTTCCCTTTAAATGACAGCTCATTATCTGGTGCCCTTTCTTCGACTGACCTAATCCATATAGCTCTTAATGTTGAAATTCGCATCAAACGATGATGTATTTAACATTTTTGAATGAAATCGCCTCGCGCAGCAGCGACTTTAAAAAGATGTTTTGCATGTTTTTTCCGACTGCAGTTTGACGCGATTATGGGTCATGGTCGTTAATTATAATTGTTTTTATTTTTTTCCCAAAATGATCCTCACTAGATTGATATTGGCTAAGAACTCGAGTACCGTATAATAGGTTAGCTGCTACTGTATAATGATATTAATATGTTATAAGTGTGCTATTATTGACTATATTATGTTCGACTAACTAGGTTAATTGTGTTTAACAGATTCCGAGTATGTGATGTGGTGGAAGTGCATCACTCCTTAACCTAGACACACACTCGCCTCTGTGGCTGTGAAAACAACCTTTAATTGAAAATTACAAAGAATTGGGTAATATTTAAAAATCGTTTAGTGAGACCCTGATACCACTCCATTGCCATTAAAAATAAGCAGCCTTCACTTTCACGCAGTGCTAACTTGCGAAAATCCGGTTTTTCAGCCAGCACATGCAACAAGTTACATGTATTTTTTTATTTCTAATACAAAAGGCTAAGGAAAGACTGTATAACTAGAATAAGGCAATTCCTTTTTTTAAAAAAAAAGCATGCAGTGCGTTCTGGAGAGTGCTTAAATTTAAATACCGTATTACATCTAATTAGCCAATTTTCATACACCTCAGTGGTTGGCAAAATACAAAGTGTGCATTCTTACTTGATGAAACTGTTTCTTTGTGGCTGTATGGTTACATTGAAGATGCATACTAATTCAAGCTTACTAAGATATTAGGCCTGCACACTTTGTTCTGGTATACAAGAAACTAAACATTTCAGTCCATTTATTAGGAGCAGTTTAGATATTATGTCATCACATTGTCGAGATTTTCAGAGCCCACCCTCCATATCAGCATCCGTCATCACTTTCATAAACTTCACATAATGGACCAGGAAATTTGAAGTTTAATAACTGTTATCAAAATTTGGACATGAATGGATTTTTGTTACACCCAAGGCTGGGTGTGAACGAAACATGCCATGTAGCATGGTGGCATCATCATTTGGTCAGTCTACTTCCTTCTGAAATCAGTCATTATTTGGCTACAGACAGTTGATTACTAAATACTCGAACGCCCCCTTACGGCAGTTGTACATTTCTGGAGATGACAGCCACATAAAACGAAAAAAATTGAATTAAGCAACATTTTTAGCATCTTAGATCAAAGGGGTGAATTTTGGCCCACATTTCTACCAAATGCACTACACATTTTCAACAGAATTTAAATAGTAGCGCTAATTAGTTCATGAACTGGTTATACGTGTTGCATTTATTCATTGAACTTGTGTGCCCAAAGATGGCGTTGGGCAAAATTGAATTGATAACCACATATTGGAACGATGCCATCTCTGGGGATAAACCGTTTTCCACAAAGTATTTCGGGAATACTTTTCGCAGTTATTTTCTGTACCAATCATTCTATAGTATTTTCAATCACTGAACACACTGGGGGCGTGGCCTGGCCGCCATCGAATCCATCGATCAGTTATTGCAGGATTTACAGGGCAAAGGAAAAATGGCTGTCAAACACTATGTACAGAAGCGAACGAGGTGGAAATTAACGAGCTGCATTATCACCTCCACGATTCCTTAGAATTAATACCCCTAAAG
>JAQFYZ010001638.1:0-21941 GCA_034695085.1 Cylindroiulus punctatus
TATATTTTGTGAGAATTTTGATGAACTAAGAATCAATTGCATAACATTTGCATGGGACAAAATGGGACAAATGCGATATTTGCATGTGACAAAATGTGACAAATGTCCAATTCTTGGATGTGACAAAACGTAACAAAATATGACATAGCTGGCCACATGCCTGGAATTGTTTCGACAAGCTATTGAGTCACCTCGTCAGTAGGAAAATAATTGTGAAAAAATGACCGATTTGCGCTTTTGCGTTACAGGCGAAGTGTTTGTTAATACCATCCGAAGGTCTAATGTGTTTTCTTTCCCTTTGCCAATTAGGGTTCAGCCGATTCCAATTATAGTCAACCGTCGTCCGACCTGTCGCTAGATGAGGAGCGAGAGGCGCTGCGGAGAGAGACTGAGAGACAAGCCCTAGCCCAGTTAGAAAAAGCAAGGGTAAGCCAAATTCGTCCCTCGAGCACATTTTATTTGCCATACATAGGCTTCCACAGTAATTTGAGATGCGGCTGATTCACTAATTAACTATTGTTGGTTACTTTACAGAATAAACCAGTGGCTTTTGCCGTTCGAACGAATGTTAGTTATGATGGCACCTTGGATGATGACAGTCCCGTGCATGGCAGCGCCATCTCCTTTGGCATTAAAGATTTTTTACACATTAAAGAGGTTGTTCATTTTGTCGAGTCGCCGCTACCTGTAATTTAGGAAGATCGAAGAATGAGCTTATGTTTATTCCCACCGTTCTCGTTCCAGAAATATAACAATGATTGGTGGATTGGAAGGTTGGTCAAAGAAGGATGCGACGTAGGGTTCATCCCGAGTCCAGTCAAACTAGAAACGCTGCGATTACAACAGACGCAGCAGAGGGGAGCTAAACTCTATTCAAAGTCAGTGATTTATTGCTTATTGGTTGCGAAGTTGCGCGATTTACATTTGGGTAACATTTCAAAATCATTTGCAGTAAACAAATGTCCTCTCCCAACTTGACTCTTTACGATCAACCCAACTCCAAACCAACGTCTCGTGGTTCAACGCCTCCTACACCTGGTAAGTTAAAACTATTTGCCCTTCAGATTATAATATCTGAAGGCATGATCGACATGGCCTGAAAAGCAGTTATACAATGACGATGGCAAGGTTTTCTCAGATAGTACTAAAATTCTGACTAAAAACGAACATTCATGTACATGTAATCGTCTATGCGTTATTTGCAACAGGTGTGGATGTGGACCAGAATGGACTGGACAGCAATGTCGGCGAGGACAGTGATAGCTTAGGAAATTCGAGAGGAAAAGGAAGTATAACAACACCGCCAGCAAAAGAAAAAAGAAAACCATTTTTCAAGAAGGTAAGAACTTCATCGGAGAATTTTAGTTCGCAAGCAGGATTCCTGAGGAGCTGTCGAAGTCTAATATCGAAATTTTTCATTGAATTTTTATCTTGTGGCTGCATATTCATTCAAAATTAGTTGTAACGAAATTCATTTCAGGATAATTATAAGTTTGTGTTGGGAAAAAGTGCACACATTTCCTTATTTGCTTTTGGCTGAAAATGTTCCTCAGTTGTGCACTGTGACTCCACATTCAAAACTACAAGAAATGTTTTATGCACTGCTAATTATCTCTTATACTAATTTTGCTATTTCCGTTGGGATCTATGTAGCAATCGGAGAACATTCCTCCGTACGATGTAGTGCCTTCAATGCGACCCGTGGTTCTAGTTGGTCCATCACTAAAGGGTTATGAGGTCACCGATATGATGCAGAAAGCTATCTTTGACTATTTGAAGCACAGGTTCGAGGGGAGGTAAGAAGGCTTCTAAGCTGCGTTATTTGAGACAATTGTAAAGTTGACGGGTGTAGTCATTATAATGATATTGTCTCAATGAATGTGCATGGATCTGTATGTGATCCAGAAGGAATGGCAGCGATGACAACTTCTGGTAGTCATTTGCAACGTTGATATTAATTGTATTTGTTTTTCCTATTTCCGATGTTGGCCTAGAGTCATCATCACACGGGTTAGTGCGGACATATCACTGGCAAAACGGTCACTGTTGAATAACCCGCACAAAAGAGCCATCATGGAACGTTCTAATAGCCGCTCGTCTTGCATAGGTTAGACTCTTTAATACGTGTAGTTATTGACAATGGGAAACCATTTCTGGTACACCCTAATAACAATTTTTCGTATGTTTAGCGGAAGTCCAAGCTGAGATCGAGCGCATTTTCGAATTGGCTCGCACTCTCCAGCTGGTTGTCCTCGATTGTGATACGATCAATCATCCGTCTCAATTGGCTAAAACGTCGTTAGCACCAATTATTGTTTACCTAAAAATTTCTTCAGCAAAAGTGTGTTCCAGAAGTTATTGAAATTTACATTACTTAATGTTTAACTATATTCTATTAACCCGGCCGTTATTATAATTTCAAGGTACTTCAAAGGCTCATCAAATCTAGAGGAAAGTCACAAAGCAGGAACCTTAGTGTTCAAATGGTAGCAGCGGAAAAATTGGCCCAATGTCCTCCGGTCAGTACAAATTACGGAACGATGTCGATAATGACGTGGGTGTAGTTTTGAAAGTGTGAGATTCTTGAAGCATGGACGACGTTTAATTCCAATTCCAAATTGCCTTTTGAACAAGATATTGCATGTGGATGAAGATTAAATCTGCTTCCGGATATATTGTACTGTAATATATCCCTCTAAATATCCTCAAAAGATTTGCATGTCAACCCTACAACCCAACAATTAGGGTTGAAATATAAACATGAGTATACTAGACCTAATATACTGATATACTACATCTGAAGTACACAAAAATGGCACCCGTTCTAGAGGTCACAATTTACCTTTTATAATTATAAATTTTCTTTGGCGCTTTCTGCTTTTTCGATTTTTGATGCCGAATCTAACCTAACCTATTCAAAACTAGTTTAAAAGTGTGATTTTTTTTATCGAGCTGCCTCCGCAGATGGGCAATCACTGCTAGCCCACGAGCTGCTGTGAAAGCACATCACCTTTTTGTGTAGGGGCAGCAGCAGGGCATAAAATAGTTCAGCCACATGCTTGATGGTGTATTTTGTTGATTCCAGGAAATGTTCGACGTGATCTTGGACGAGAACCAACTGGAAGACGCTTGCGAGCACATGGCCGAGTACCTGGAAGCGTACTGGCGAGCGACCCACCCACCCATGCGCACCCCGCCTCCGGCCATCCAGCGCCCCATCCCCTCGCCCCACTCCTCCCCGCGCATGGACCGCAGTGCCCTGCTGCGCACCCACTCGACACCCCCGGGCTACCACGGGCACGGGCGAGCGCACTCGGAGCGCCGGCCGCAGCAGCACCGCAACTACGAGCGCCACGAGGAGATCCTGGCCGAGCACGACGTGCCCTCCGACCACCTGCAAGACAGCCGCGACACGCCGTCGCACCTGCACGGACAATCACAGACTCACTACTACGGTGGCAGCAGCCGCGACCGCAACGCGGACTGCTACACGGACCGGGACTACGAGCTGAGGGACGGGCTCGTCTACCGCGGTGAGAAGGAGCGCGGCGGGGACCCTCGGCACGACAGCCATCCTCCCCACGGCCAGCCGGACGTGGATTACCACTCGCCGCACAGAGATGCCAAATACCCGCAGCACCAGAGGGCGGTGAACGCTGTCTAACTAGCGCTACACATTTGTTGAGGCTTCGCTGCTTTTCTTCAGCTCGTACGCTGCGCTCGAATAGCTCGACGAGACGAGAGGACAGTCGTACCGGAATTCCGGAGTGGCAAGTTTTGCTCAAATTGGGATGATTGCGTTCGTTGGGAGAAGCTCGTTTGCCGTTGATGTTAGGAGTCCTACCGAGAGTCCAGTGCCGTCATTTCGGAAGAGGCATTTCCACCATCTGGAGCAGCTGGAATTTTGGAAGGCAGTCAGCGTTTGGGAAAATGACGGCTCGCAGAAGCGCTTAGTATTTCAGTCGTTTTTGGAAGAAATGCTTTGACTTTTGACGAGACCCCTTGGTAATTCCGACGGTGCTAGACTCGGCTTAGCTAAAGATTCGTTCCACGGGAATAGGCTCGCATCCATCTCAACCTCCAATCGCTCGCACTTTAATTTCATCGTGCCAATCACCTGCAGCGACGGTGGTACGTTCCCTCGCGCGATTTCTCCACCGCTCTTCTCACGTTTGCTTTTCTCAAATTCTCGCTCGCAGCGCTTGAACCAGGGCGGATGGAAACGCGGTTAGTCGTTGGCTCGAAATGACAATCAGGCGCTGCGACAACTGCTTCGAAACGGTCTCTGTATCCGCGAATGCTCAGCCACTAGATAGATTTTTGTGCGAGATGGGTAACTTTTTCTAAGTGATTAGCTCCAGCTCAGCGTGGGTCCTGCAGCTTAAGGAAGAGGTGATCCTTCCTACAAATCGTCCACCTCGTTTTTCCTGCAGTTTTATAATGACTGTAATGGGGCACGCAGAAAAATCCAAATTCAGCCATATTCCTATCATAATGGAATTCTCTTCCAAAGGATAGCCTTAAGCTTCGAGACATTCAGTATAGCAATGATGATGGCCGAATGCCACACGGCATACATGTACTGAGGGTAGTGTGTTGAACTGAATTGGTGTGTCAGAAAAGGAAAAAAAACAATTTGACGTTTTGCACGATTTAGTATTGAGAAACCACCCTCCTCACCTGCCATGTCGAAAACCAAGTCACCTGTTTATTGCCTTATCGGAAAATTAACACAATTTATCGTATTTTCTGCATGCAAGAGGTCTGACGCATAAATAAACTATTTCCCGATATCTAAGCGTTGGCAAAAAAGTTTCCTTCACCAATTCTTCCCACACAACCTGTTGCACGTTACGTGAGGTTCAACTACAATTACATGTGTTATAAAACTGCATCGAAAACGAGGCATTCTGTTCAAAAATGTAATTTCAGCACCTGCCTATTAGCGTATGGGTATTTTGGTATAACGGTAGTTGATGTCAGCTTGAGTTGACTTCAAGAAAGGGGACGCTGAAATGCTAAATTCGAGTATAGCTGCACAATTCTTAACGTCTAGAAGCTATAATCACTCGCTTGAATGGCACAACCTCCCTCTATTAATCGTCGAAGTCGGCGATCGGCGCGGATCTCGATTTAATTCTGGAGTTCATTCACAACTACGACTGTAGACCTTTCCTAATTTCAGTGTTGGATTCGACCCTTTGTCTCTTGGGCGAATCTGCACAATTCTAGAGAGAGAATTGAGATAATCGAAGTTAGGAGTTTTTGGTTTTCAAAATGCATGCATGGCATTGAAAATGCACAACCTGGATGAATTCCTGCAATGGGTCGACAGGCATAGAATTTGGCTCACAGGTGGTATCAGCACGAGGAAGTGTGGCAGTCTCATCTTAAAGAAGCATGATACATTTTTTTAGTTTGTGTCATCATTTACCATTGTTCCGTCACATTTACGCATTTGCTAAATGAAGAATGTGGGGGTGTAACACATCACGACGTTTTAAAAAAATAATTTCTTATGGCATTGTTGCGTTAGCAACGAGAAATTAAGAAATAGCGATTTTTTTGTTTGGTTTGGCCATAGGCATACGTTTTAAAAATAATAAGTTTGAAACGCCATGCTAAAAGAGATAAAGCATTTCCCCGATGTCTGTGCCTCCTGATCGTGCTCGCTCCATTCTCAAATGCCAATTATAAATATATACATAATTATTAATCAAAAGATATTCGACGCTTTTTTCATACATTTTAAAACTGAGATGAATGTTTTAAATTTCATTAAAACATGGACGATTAAGAAGAAAAAGAAAAAAAACCCCTTCCTTCCTCCTCTGATGGTTTTCAACATTGCCTTGTAAATAACTCCTTGCTTTGTAACCTTATTCGTTTTAATTTTTCATTGTCCATGTGCTGTTTTTTGAGATTTCCCAAAATCATTTCATTATTGAATTTTAATCGCTCGCTCTAAACCATGCTAGGACTTCTAAACTATTTTATAAAATGTGCTTGTTTGAAATGCTGCCAATTGTGAGAGAATTTCATTTTACCCCCTTCAAAGCTGATCCCTTTAAAACCGCAGTTCATCCGCTTTGTAGGGGTCAATTCAAATTAAATTCTGGATTTTGAATATCACTTGACATTTCCAAACGACAGAAATTGTGGCTCTTTTGCGCTTCCCGTCACTTACCCCATGGAATCCAGAATCAAATTAAAACCCTCCCAAAACCTTAGTCACATACCTCCCCATTAGATTTTTAAACTCATCTCTCATCTCTAATCTCTAAGTTTTCCTTTGCTTTAACTTCTGGTAGCACATACATTTATTGCCAATATTAAGACTTTAAACTTGTAATTTCTCTTAGCACCATCATCTTAATGTAGAAAATTGGTCGTTATCATTACTATTATTTAGAATTTGAGTATTTTATTTTCAAAAATATTTTCTTGCAACAGGAACTTACTTCCATTTTGTTCAATTGCAGTTTTAAAAGATAGGTTTTTCATCTCAATAGTCCCTTAATATTATTGGTTATCTTTATATACAAGAATTAGTCTTCCACACTAGCAGCAAGCCATTATGATGTCGTTCGGATACTGTCATTCCTTTTTCTTAATCCCTTCAAGCCCCTTGAGGTCTAATTAACCGCCAGTATCAATCAGTTATTCTAAGCGATTTCCCATAGCCAGGCAGCGTTATCTAGTCAGGGTTGTTCAGCTTCAAGTTTTATTTGACATTACATGTACATCTTGTTAGATTTTTAAATTGATATTTATTTGATTCCAACAGTACAGTCCTGACTAAACTGTTTTCTCCCAACCTACAAGTGCAACGTTTCTTCGTATAAAGTTTTGTAAAATTACAACCCAAGGTTTAATTCCAGGGAATCTTAAGGTAAAAAATTAATTAATGCCAGCCCTGGCAGCTTTTTTCTAACATTCATTTAAAAATAAAACACGATGATATTCTCTTTTCTCTTTTTCAACAAAATTCACTAATTTACCCTATTTTGAAATAAATTATTCACTTTTAAAAATACAAATGAAATTGGTTTTAATTCATAATTTTTATTTTCAGTTTTGAAGATGAAGGAGAGCAAATTTTGTCAAAAAAATGCTAAAACGGTTAATGCACCATTAACTTGCTTAGATTTTCTTGCATGCTGATAAACTTGTTTTGTTTTTTGAAAACGAATCAATGAAAAAATGGTTTTTGGCAGCTATAAAAACCATCCAGTCCTACCTTTCCACAAATAAATCAGTGGACAACGCTATCTTATGCAATTATACAGGTGAGTTGAAAAATAAAATGCTTTCTGACATTCATCTCAGCCTAGCGGCGATTAATATTAATCTTGATATACACATATTAT
Source organism: Cylindroiulus punctatus (assembly GCA_034695085.1). Taxonomy (NCBI): domain Eukaryota; kingdom Metazoa; phylum Arthropoda; class Diplopoda; order Julida; family Julidae; genus Cylindroiulus; species Cylindroiulus punctatus. The sequence goes on from JAQFYZ010001638.1 coordinate 7,371, forward strand.
GTTTGCAGCTTATCACAGTCAAGTTCTACATGCTATTTCTTTGAACTTTTGCTCATAATCTGTTATCAAGCACTCGATTAAAAAAATATTCAATGAAAGCACGAAATCCAAAATCGATTCACAGGAGCCGTACCAGAATCCTTGTTACCAAATCTAATTCCTGGTAACGTATTACTTCGTAATTCACACTGTTAATTCCGTCTGTTTCATAACGTTTCTCCCCACTTCCCAGAAGAATGTGACGATCCTTATTTGGCATTTCTTTTGTATGATACAACATATAGTAGCGGCAGATGCGTGGATCCCATCGGCTTATTTTCATTCCTTTGCTCAAGATTCTAAGGTAACGAAAATACAAATAAAATAGCATTACTAGCAGTCACACGGATTCACACAAGGTTAATTAATACTTCCTAGCATGACAAATGAATTTTAAAGTGAGACCAAAGCTAACGACAAAAAATGTCTAAAACTAATTCCGATTAAGGTTGTGCAATTCCTGCTTTGGTTTTACCTTTGAAAATCAGCAGAGATTGTACAGTGTACCTCGAGATCTCCCACCACAATGTACATAAGGCATTAGTTGCCTGGCTGGTAATTAAACTAATTAAATCTAAATAAATGTAAAACAACAAACAAAATCCCCCAGATCCCAAACCCTGGAATGGAAATGGCCTCAACATCCAGGTCATTCAATAATATTGGTAAGTGGAGCAGATCTTGCACAATTTTGGGAGAATTGATATGAAAACTTCTTCAGACTTTCTGGTTGTTCAACCTAGCAACTAATGCAACAGGTCCTTGAAATTTAAGAAGGCTGCATTGACTTACCTGTTAAACATATCATCATCTTCTCCACCCCACCCATAAAATGAATTTGAGAAACCATTTACAAATGTGAATTGCTGATAAGTCATGGCTACAGCCCCACCAAAAATATCACTATAAGGCAATCTAAAAAGGATAAACAACAGCAGAGTTAGTAAGGAGACGAACCACACCAGACAATGCGACGCAAAACATTTCTCAGAAATACTAACACAAATCGCATGGTATTGACAGCAACAGACATGTGGCGTGGGTTAACAGAACAGGCATACATATTTGCAGCATTCATCGGCAATAGGTCAACGTCGTGGAAAATGAAGCATTGATATTTGGAAATTTTTAGACTTTCAAGAAAGCCAACGTTAAATAACGCCGCTCGGTTAAATGGTTTCTCGGGACTCTGTTCAACTAGAACAATCCTATAATCCAACATTTGTGATTGTAACATATTATGCATGTGATTTAAAAATATATGCAGTTGTAATTCCCGATTTCGATAGGGGATGATGATAGCCACGTGATGACGAGAAATACAGGATTTTGGCTTCCATGCCCCACCAAGTGAGCCTGCTGGTGACAGGGTAGCAGTCAGATCTGGATGCAAATCAACAGGAAGAGGTTTATCTGAAAGCATACATTGACAGATCAATCAGAATTTAAAGATAAGGCAAAGCAACACACTGGCACTACTATCCGAGATATCTATACACTCATTTAGGCGAGTTGGCAACTTTCCTCGAATAGACCTGTGATCTGTTGAAGGTCACATGTGGAATATCGCCGTAATTTCATTTCAAGATCATCACAGAATTTAAATTGAAACACCTTGATAGGAATGTTTGTAAGAATGAACCACATTTTTTAGATGGCAGTCAGGTATATGTATAAAGGCCCTGGTTCTGAACAGCAACTTCACTTAAACTCTCCATCCCCTGGATGGTGGGAACCTGTGGTGCCTGTAGATGCTTTTCATAATCATCTGCATTTGTTGTAATGATGTAGGCTACACTTTGTCGCTTGTTTTTGAGACCTTATGTAGTTTGTTAGTTAATTGAATTTTGAGCTAGCATTTGTATACTCCCTAGGAAATGCTTCATAGGTTGATTGCATAGGATTACAGCGCTAGCCATTAGTGTGATGTAAACCGTAGCACTAATGAACAAATGTGATGCGTTACTCTGAACTTACCCAAGTTTTCAGGCATCAGCGGACACAGAGGTAAATTGGCATCAGTTGTCGTGTGATTTATTGCGGGGCACAAGTCGTAAATAATCTCATTTGCAGGAGTGTAGCTTGATTGCCGAGTAAATAACAACGAGAAAGAGGAAATTAGTACCGCCTACGTTTGCATCCGGACGGACATCCTACCGCAGCATTGATCTACTCGCATTGTCAGTAGAATCCACGAGAACTACCTGAACAACTTGTAGGGCAACTTACTTGTAGAAGAACACCGCGCTGGGCATGAGAATCACGTAGACGACAACGCTGAGGGTCACAGAAAATCGCACGCATAAACTTTTTTGACAGACCGAGACCCAGTGGGTTAGACACGAATGCCTGCAAGGGACGTACATAGTTTCCAACAAACTCTTATCGTCTGGGCTAGGGAAGCGGAAACGTCATGGGCGGCGTAGCGAATGCCGGCGATAACAACCTTTATGATCTCATGTCGACTAATAAGTGTCGAGCATTTATCTAGGCGTTATTTGTCATCGTTGAGGAGCAGAACAGTATCCCTGACGACGAAAACAGCTGGGCGTCAAAGCCGCCATTGCAATCCAGCGCGTTTCGCGGAACTGCCGCTAGATGGCGCCACTCGTCACGGCGCGCGCTATGCAGGCAAGTGTGCATTCGTGCTGTTCCATGATGCCATTCCATTCGATGCTCTCTCTTCGTCCTGTGTGGAGGTTTGTTTATATCAATGCCTGGAGGCTGCCGTGAAATCAAGCGCTATGCCGGCTAGAAAGGGACTTCTTGCGCCGCAAAACACGTTCTTGGACACGATAGCCACGAGGTTCGATGGCACCCGTGAGTACCCATTAATTATCCGTAATTAACAGAATGAGCCAGGTGTCAGCCTGACAAGAGTGAATTTTCGTGTTCGGGGTAATGGGATGCATGACCTCTCTTCACGTGCAGACCAACAACCATGGTTCAGCCAGAAACTCCAAATGGGCACAATCCGTTGGGCATTTTGGCTTTTAAAAGCAACATCGATGCAAACAAGCGACCGAGTCAAAGTGGAAAAGTTTATGAATACTTGAAAAAAAATCAATAGCAGATAATCCGAGCACCACCATGCGCTGCGCTGAAACCACCACGCTTTTCCAGAGTTCTTTGAGCTCTTATTTACGCCTGATTTGTTCACTGGAAAAGTAAGCGTTCGCCCACTTTGTTGTCAGACGCATTTGCCGCGTTCCTGTGATGACCTTTGACCGACATTTTCACCTTGATTCTTCGAAGCGCATGGCGTGCTGTCACCAGAATCATGAATGTTCAATGGTCTTCAAGAAAAGACAACTTCCTAGCCTGATTGTTAGGTCGTAGCTGGTCTCTAGAGCAGGTTGTCACATTTTCAAATGTAAAAATTATGACTAGCAATCACTACGTTGACATGAACTTTTAGCTACGTTTAGCTAAGTAAGTCATGCTTGTAAACCTGTTCACGAATGGCTTACTTGGATGAACGTACATGAACGCATATGAAAGTGCCACCGTCTTCACACTGGTCGCCATCTTTCAAAAGCTTTAGTGAAAATATGGTGATTGGTGTCCTGTTGTAGCAGTTCAACATACGATTAACGTACAAATGAATGATTTAAAAAAATTCCGAAGGCGTGCTTGATGATTAAGGAAATGTAAACACCCAGAAGTAAGATTATGAACGTGGGTTTCAGTTCTTATACAGTATATTGTAACGTTTTACGTATTGTATATGCGCTTAGTCGGAATGACGAATCAACAGCTTATTCTCGTGCATTAATGTTTGCTCTTAAGTAATCCGGAATCGTTTAGTTGAAACTTATTCCGTTCTTTGAATTCATCGCTGTTTATTTACGCCCATCTGAATGGTTAGTATTCAACGGGATTGAGGGTGGTTTGTTGATTCGCACATGACGTCATGTCATTCATTCGTCTTTTCCGATGCTTCTGTTCACCAAAGTCTGAATAATTCGCCGAAAATTACAATTTTACAATCGAGAGCATTCGCCATCCACGACATGCAAAAAATGTGGCTTTTTTAGCCGTGGAAAAAAGTCTGAAGAAAGTTGGGGGAATAAAAAAGGCCGCAGATCTAATTTTGATGATGGTTTTTGATAAGCAGAGTGGAAGATGAAAGATGGGAATAATTCACTTTTGTTTTGACGTTCGGCAAGTGCCACGCGTTGATTTCTTTCTGGCGCAAAACCAAGCCAACCATTCGGTGACGCTTTTGCTGCTGCAGGAAACGCAGCAGGTGAAAGTGAAGGAAACCGAACCAGAAATTGATTTCAAAATTTAATCTAATCTAGATAAGAATCTGCTAATATTGGGCTGCAAATGTTGCCCTTGACGCCACTAGGCCTACTCTGATGCAAAACACTTCGAAGAACATACTGTACATGTAACCTGCCTTCTGATGCTCACTGGGAGCTTTGGTGTTTCTATAGGTGCTCGTTGTAATGGGACGTTCAAATAGTCTTCTTTAGAGTCATCATTGCCGGTTCATTGGCTTTACGATCAAAATCCATCATTTTTGAGCCAGTACCTCGGAATGACTCAGGTATCGATTTACGCTGATCTGATTGGGCAGAAGCAGGTTTTGGGGTCTTGCTTGTTGCTCAAGTATGGTACGAGAAGAAGCGATGGTACCGCTGGTACGGGCATGAAATCTGTTCTCAGGTTTGGTAAATGATGACATCATCATTGGAAGAGTGGAAGGGACTGTAAAGGATGATAAATCCTGACATGGGCGGGGGGTGGTCAAAGATCCCAAAAAAAGTGATGACATGCTACATTGTATTTAAACCTCTCCTTAACAAACTTTAACGACTACTTTCCAGACAGACTTTCATATTTAATTTATTCGTGTTTTCATTGCCAATTCGGATAAAATTGTATTCCTCGTGATCATTTTTTGCCCTTTAGACCGACGGTGAGTCAACAATGCAGTGATGATGGCATCTTTGTCTGGTAGGGTAATTGCATCAGCAAAGCTACCATAACTTTTTGTTCATTTTAATAAAAGCGATGACGCAAGTCACGTTATTGTCTCGCACGCTAATTTCTTCTTTAAATTTCAATTCGCCCTGCGTTGCATGCTGGTTATTTCGTAAATATCGTCAAACATGCGCAAGATCGAATTTAACATTTTTCCCGTATACAAGTACTCCAGTCTAGCCTGCAATCAGTAGAATCCAGACTATGCAATCGACTCCATTAATTTGCACGACAGTTTGGGGCAAATTATCCTAGGTAAACGCTGGAAGTATAATTCTGTTCTAAAACCCCAAGATTTTACTGTGTAACTTCATGTACATGTACAAAAATAAAAAACGTCTCGTCGATCATTAACAACATTCTTGCGCATTCAGGTACATGTACATGTATACCGTACCAATAGATATACATGCACATGTATACCGTACCAATAGATGTACATATTGTACATGTAAAATACTGTATGCAGGAACCAAAATACACTGTACCATCGATCAAAACATCACATACTGTACATGTACATTACCTGTAAACCAGGGATTATATTGTCTGATTTGCGGTAGATAAAAACAGTGCTGGACTACATGTACAATATCCATGTATAATGTAGGTAACGCTAATTTCCGACAACACAGAATTAAATTTAAGCCGAAATCGCAGGTTTGCGTATTAATTTTCACGAGAGACGAGATCATGGGAGTTTAGAGTTTCCTGGCACCAGGCCTTGAAAAAATATCACAGGTGCATTATTCATCCATTGTTTACATGAAGACGCTGTTTGGTATTTGGAGCAAAACGTGACTTATCAAGTGACGTGCACGGTGGATTTGGTAACCCTTGACCCGCGATAATTGATACACCGTAAAACCATTTGAAGGTGAACCGCCGTTCTAAAAGGGTGAGCGAAAAAGCTAATTAATAACGCTTTCAAATGAGCCTCTGATTAAAAAAATTCCAGTGTTGAGTAAACAATGGATTGCCACTGGATAGCGTCTGATTACGTGTCAGATCCCCCGGGGGTTGTCGGGGGATCCTGTTACTTTCAGGGAAAGTACCTCTTTCCCCCTCGTTATCTCTGCTTAAACATGCACTGCCACCGAGATATACTGCAAGAGCTACGGGCAATTATGCAAAATATCAAGAAAGGCGCGGACGCTGTTATTACGCAGACGCGTTATAATAACACTGGTACAAATACAGTATTTAAAAGTCAAGGCCTTTAATTAAGGCAGATTTTCGGAACTACAAGGTGAGTGCCGCAGTTTGTACACGTAAATGCGCCGTGCATTGGGCTTTGAGAACCCACAAATATTATGTCATCATCTTGAGCAGGGAAGGAGGAGTTGTGCAATTTGGGTACCCACAAGTATTGTGTCATCATCTTGGGCAGGGAAGGGGGAGTTGTGCAATTTGGGAACCCACAAGTATTACATGTATGTTATCATCTGGGGCAGGGAAGGGGGAGTTGTGCAATTTGGGAACCCACAAGTATTATATCATCATCTTGAGCATGAAAGTGGGAGTTGTGCAATTTGGGAACCCACAAGTATTATGTCATCATCTTGGGCAGGGCAGGGGGAGTTGTGCAATTTGGGTACCCACAAGTATTATGTCATCATCTTGGGTAGGGAAGGGGGAGTTGTGCAATTTGGGTACCCACAAGTATTATGTCATCATCTTGGGCAGGGAAGGGGGAGTTGTGCAATTTGGGAACCCACAAGTATTATGTCATCATCTTGAGCAGGGAAGGGGGAGTTGTGCAATTTGGGAACCCACAAGTATTATGTCATCATCTTGAGCAGGGAAGGGGAGTTGTGCAATTTGGGAACCCACAAGTATTATGTCGTCATCTTGGGCAGGGGAGGGGGAGTTGTGCAATTTGGGTACCCACAAGTATTATGTCGTCATCTTAGGCATTGAAAGGGGTGTTGTGCAATTTGGGAACCCACAAGTATTATGTCATCATCTTGGGCAGGGAAGGGGGAGTTGGGCAATTTGGGTACCCACAAGTATTATGTCGTCATCTTGGGCAGGGAAGGGGGAGTTGTGCAATTTGGGTACCCACAAGTATTATGACATCATCTTAGGCATTGAAAGGGGTGTTGTGCAATTTGGGAACCCACAAGTATTATGGCATCATCTTGGGCAGGCAAGGGAGAGTTATGCAACTTGGACAAAAATAGCTTAAAGGGGGAGGTCATATATGCACAGTTCCTTGGCAACATAAGATTTGGGAAGCAATATTAATCAAATGTGGAATTAAATGGCTACATTGACGGTTCAATGTAAAAAAAAATGGATGTTGGCGTCATCTCTTCTCTGATATCAGAGCTGGATCCCCTTCCAGATGCAGTGAATGGACGACCCCTGAAGAGTTTAAAAAAAGCTCGAACGGTGTCTAATATAGTGGATTAGTACAACGACACGCGTTGTGTTGTAGTAATGCAATAATAAAAAGCATCCGAGTTTAGCTTCGGGTTTTTGTGCTGGGAACGAGCGCTTCGATATCGATCCGATATCAGTGTTGATGGACTGGTAAAAGTAAACACGTTAGGCTCGATAACCGAATTCGCTCATTGAGCGTAGAAACGACACCAGTTGTGGCCTGTGGTTACTGTCATTTGGGGATACCGGTACTAATTGTTTTTTCTGCAAATTGTACTCCATAGACGGAGTTCGTGAAATTCGTGTGTTTATGGTGAGTGTAAGGCACCAGGTACATGAAGTGTTATCCATCCCTTCACTAAGTTGAACACTTTTAGTTGCAGTGGTTGTATCCCCCATCCCCATTGTTGTCGCTGATTAAAATTCTGTTTACTGCCTCTCACTCATCCGTTCATTAACTTTATATACCTGAAATTGACGAAATTGGTTTATGACGAACATTTTCAATGTCAGGATTCATGATTGCTACAATCCCTGCAGTATTGCTCTTAAACGCCTTTCGACATCCACAATCAATCACCAGGGAGTTTGTTATTCGTCCATATCGGGTTCCCAGCTATCCAATATCAGAAGCTACCCCGAAAGTGGCTGAACAAATTGATCTCATTGATGAAGCGATTACTCATCGTTGTACACTAGTTAGGACTCATCAGAATTGGAAGATAATCCCTTCTCAGTACCTTCTCTGATGGATAATTTCGGGATTAACTTTGAGATGCGTTCCAAGAACTAGGGTGTCAACAGCCTCCACACCGGTTTCTCGAAATAAGTGATCAAGTCACACACTATGAATGATGCTGGATATTCAACCTAACAATAACTTCGTATTAGGGTACCCACACACCAGTCTTCGTCACTAAAATCATGTCAAGTCGGACTTCCGATGATTGAACCATTGCTTCCCTATTACACTAAATCTTGACTCGAGACTAGGCACCTTATAGGGCAGCAATATGGTTCAACCATGGTAAGTCTGATTTAACTGGACTTAAAATTATTGGAATGACGAAGACTTACATGTACATTATTTCGTGTGTGGGCACCCTTGCATCTAGCTGTGATTCAACAAATCTGCTGCCATTATTAAAGTTCCAAACCATGTACTGTATGTTTGTCCCTATGGTTGTTCCTCTTCTGCTAGTGGTCTGTCATTGTAAGAGCTTTGGTTTTTCGTCATGTTCTTACCCACTATGGCCAACAATTTGCCTTTTACATGGTACGTTCCACACTGTACGATGCTTAGGATCCCCCCCCCCACACCGAACTGATATTTACATACGCAGTATTTGCTTTTCAAATATTATTGCCTAGGAATTTGCATTTCGTAAACAGGGCAAAAAATTCAATTTTCATGTTATTTCACTGCCTCGTGAGCCGCGGGCTATAGTCAAAATCACTTAGCGGACGAACCAGGCGTAGTTACCTTCGAGGAATTTTGGGAAAATTGCGACGTATAGCGAGATAGTGCAGTTCGGTAGAAGTATGAGTGTATGTGAAATACCGGAGGAAAAAAACGCATTTTCCGCAGAAAAGGACGCCATTGCCTCGATCCCTTTTTGGGATACTCTTTCGATTTTGTCGCCAATCACTGATTTATGGCGCCCGTGACGTCATTCGTCGCTGAATCTTTCTGGTCACGAGTTGTGAAAACTGTTACTGATGGGTTCGATGGATGCGCTGAACTCCATCACTGAGAAATAATGACCACTTATTGCTTTATTGGCTTCCCATGCGTTGGTTTGTTGGCGGTAAACTCGAGCCTCCAATTTTACTTTTAATTAAATTTGGTGCGCTGCGAGGGATGACTGAAGAAATGGTTGTGCCTTTACCTGCTTATGGATGGAGATGGACCATTAAGCCCGACAATCACTGAAACCAACAGCGTTTGTCGTGCCATCGAAACAATCGTTGGCAGTTTTTTAACTGTCGACACAAGCGCCGTGATCGCGCATAACTCTGCAGGGTTAATTTATTCCGAACACGCCGGGGCGTTGATCATCTTTTTGAATTACCCTTTTATGAGCGGGATTTCAATCTTCGTCGCATAATTTGGCCAATTTCCCCCGCATTAACAATCTTTCTTTTTTTGAGAAACATGGAAACCCCAAAGGGGTTACTGGGGGCCATTTAGCGGTTGCTTAGCTACTCGCGCGAGGCAAAACAGAGCTTGAGAGAGAGAAGTTTACGTTTGGAGGAGGATGAAATTGCACCAGGAAAAAGGTTGCCAGAGGCGCAGGAAAATGACTATATAAAAAATAACACGCCATTCGCACTTTATTAAAAACAAATTTCGATGGCCAGGCCAGGGCCAAAACATCGTATACTGCACATCTATTTGTACAGGGTGTTTGAAAACGACGTTAAAGATAAGTACATGTGAGCCCAGCAGCATATTTTATGCCATAATATTGGTGAGTTGGCAGCCCTGCATTGTATTCATGGTTACTTTGTAACCTTTGAACTCCCTGTGACTCTGTGCGACAAATCAACACCATATTTTATGACCAACAAACTAAAAATCCTGAAAACCGGACAGATGCCTCGTGTACTCAGTACCTAAATACCTAATTTTTGATTTATTTTTCTCGAGAAAACGGAAAGTGTTACAAATTTTAGACACCTTATCCCCTATAGCGTGTTCCCTTTAGATTTTAAAAATTCACCCCAATAGACGTTTTTGCTCACCATACCGTCCCCTATCGATCCCCCTACTTAATGTTTAATTTTGTGAATTTTGAAAAAAAATAAATTTTCACAATCGTTTTATTTTTGTGTTTTTGCCTGTTTTTTGTGGGTTTTTTTTTTGGTCAATCGTGTTTTCTGACCCCCATTACCTTATATCCAGGTCGGTGCAGTTCTTGGATTTTCCGTTCCTGGAAAAAAGTGTTACGTTGGCACTTTAATATAAGAGGATTGGCTCCATGTAAACATAGTAATACGCAGCCACGGCTATTTGATATGCATTGATTACCGTGATTGAGATATTGGAAATGCGGGATTACATGCATCTCACATGTAGCTCACGTGCAGGGGTCCCCCATACATTACTTTAGCATTGAGCTGTCAGTCTATTATTTTTTCCATGGCTGATGCCTGTTTGTAAACCCGCCTGTTTGACGGGTTTGAAGGATGGCATGTTGGGAAGGTCAAAGTTGATGGTGGAACGACCCTCCAAATTGAATTCCGCTGAAACACTGTGACGTGATGGCGCGTCATGCTGTATGCCACTGATAAAAATCCATAGAGCAGCACTCATGGTTAATAGAAGTGTCCTAGCAAAAAGAAGTAATTCAATACGGCGTATACTCAGTATGTCGCGCGTCTGGGTTCACTGTAGTGTTCGGAGTCAAAGCTCTAGACTGCTGTTTAATCAACATTTGGCTAAAAAGAAAGAAGATGCAGTCACCCAGAGATGGATTCTTGGAGGGTCATTTACTGCGAAATTCTTGTCAAAATTTTCGGAGAAAGGAAGCGAGCAAAAAACTTGACAAAAGCACCATGACGCTCGTGATCAATGATATGCACTGCTGTATATCACGGCGACATATCTAATATCGGCGATATTTACGTCGCATACTTGGAATTATACAGGTCTAGCTATGTGACAACGAGATAAATCACATATCATAATACGGGGTATTTCAAAAGATGGCAACATATTCACGAGTTAATGATAAATTAACAGTCAAGCGGTAGGCATCAATCTCTGTGACAACTTGTAGGCGATGTTACCAATTTTTTTGCATGACCCGGTACAAGTAGCTGTTTTTAGCACAATGCCCCAACGGACATTGTTCCCGTTTAAAAAAATGCGATTTCTCGCATCTCTGCCTGCTAGCTTTCGTATCATATTCATATGTTCTATTTTTAAAGTTAATCCCGCTGCTTTGCATTGAACACAAAGGATTTTGCTAAGAAAAGCCAAAGTCTGTATATTTAAACAACACGGTGTTTGCTTGACGGAAATAGGATTAACATTTTCTGAAAAGGGGTGAACATTTGGCGAGAACACTACATAAATTCGAGTACTTAAGTTATGATTTACGCATTTCTTATGTAAATATTCAATTCATTCTGGGACGCTTTTAAGTAATGCTACTCAGTTGATTTTAAGATATATAATATTGTATGTATATTGCTACTTGTAGGTGAGCTAGGCACGTTAATCGTGTAACAACAAGTTGTTTATGACGGACATTTAAAATCAAGGGCTATGGATGAACTATATTTTGAGTTTCTGTTTCTGTACCAACTTTTCGAAGAAGTTGATCATGCGATATCGTCAACGTGTGATAACACGTCGGTTTGAGATAAACACGAATATTTCGTTATCTACATGTATTTCCAGTCAAAATCTAGCGCCGAAGCTGCATGTTATTTCTTTGCATTTTAGGACGCTTAAGATCAAGGCCAAAATTTACGGTCATGGTACAACTTGTATAGAGGCTCACGGTATACGTATACACGTGTATGTACTATACTCCATTTGGTCCATATCTTTGTGATAGCGAAATGTCCATCTAAAATATTATCGATTATTTATTAGTCTTATAGGTCTATTGAAAAGTTCCTTCTTATTCATGGCACCCCTCAAGGCATACTGAGTTTTCGATTAAGTGATATAGGAAAAGCAGTTTCGACGGATAAGTCGACGATGGAAAATCTTTTATGATCGAAAATGCCAAAGTGCGGACTAAAAATCGTCGAAAAATTCTAAAACTTGACGAGACGCCATCTATGGCGGAGCGAAGGGCTCTGGCTCTAAGCTGCAATATTGAACCTCGTTGTTTGACTCCTGTAATATTGAAAAGATTCGGCTACTAGTATAGAAATCGTGAAAAACAATTTTGGAGGGTAAATTATGCGATCGAAAAAGTCTGGGAATGCCCAACCGGTGGAGAAACGATATATTTGCTTTGAAAATCCATGCTGGATACAACTGCATGAATCGTAAAACTACATATTGAAACTTTGTTTCATCTGAATTTATTCCTGAATTTGTAAAGCAATGATCCTGAACATTCGCAGGCTTTCAACTGATTTTGAATATGAAGTTTTGCCGACTCGTTTCATATTTGGAGATATGGCTCTATCTGTAGTTATTTATCTCGAATGTGAATAACTTATTCGATCGCTGAGTGAATTTCGCTATCCTTGATTAAATCGGCTGTTCAAATTTGAATTTGTATAAACGTACCCGCGTATTTGCACGCACGGATGTTTGAGTTTTCCTCCAATCTTGCATTGCAACGTAAATATAAGCAAAATGCAAATGAAAGGCCCTCATTTGGTTTCAGCTTTTCATATATTGAAATAATGCGACAGCTTATTTGCACTAAAGGAAATGTATAGGTCTACGAGTGCATTAATCTAGAAAGTGAAATCGGCAACAGACATTCGGAGATTCCCAAACTTCTCTCCCTGACGGGGAATTATACAGTGTAGGATTCTTTTATGAAACCATCAGTCATGACGGAATCTTTTAGATAACAACACTGTAATGGCTTTACAGGGCTGGACAGGGAACGTATTTAGGCCTAAGAGTAACAGTATCTGGATGGTTGGTCCAATCATCTAATGAGTTCCTTGTGGCTTAAACGGAATATATTAGTCAAATTGTCTTATTATAAAGTTTGGAATATAATTGTTAAAAACACACCATAGTAAGCGAAACCTTTTGAAAAACGCTGCCAGAAATAATGAATATTATGCGCATTTTCCTAATAATTGTGCAAATGTCAACTTCGGAGTGGAAACTTATGAGTTCCAAAAGATGAATAAATAAAAGAATCTCTGATAATGAATTTTGGCGAACTTGTGAGAAATTTCCAGATAATTATGTAATGATGAGAACGCCGTAGGCGTACTTTTATGAAAATCACAACTAGAAATGGTGGATTTTAGCTCACATACCGCCAAATTATTATGTTATCAATTGTCAGAGGACGTCGTAGGCGAAAGTCTTGAAAAAATACAAGCAATTGTGATGGATTTTAATACATTTTATGTACAGTTGCTGATGATATTAAAGCCCATCTTCCTAACGTCCCCTACTGTAACTTTCTATCCAACTCCCCCTTTGAATTTTCTAGGGCACCCAAGGGGCCTAACGCCGAGAATCACGGCCCTATTGCAATCATTAACAGTTTTGAAAAATCCGTTTACAACAATGTTCACCCTGGTAATAAAGATAGTTGGCAAACCATGATAACGTGAGAGCTAGCAGTGTTTGCCACATTTAGGGGTAGGTAGGGATGCTTGCAAATTTGAAGCAATTCATATCATGACTTTATCAGTTTTCAGTCTTTAACTTGCGTTTTTGTGTGTAAAAATTACGATCGATATCGACACCGGTATTTTTCCGACTGTTTTCAAAACAATCGTAATTTATTGAAAGTTGATCTTTTCAATTTTTCAAAGACCCCGAGCGTTTCTTTGTGCAGACCACAGAATTGCTCCATGATCCGGAAGACAGAAGGGCATCCTGTAGACTCGTCTGCATTTCTCTCCATAAATTTTATTAAACTGAGTCATTGTCCTTCAACCAGACTCGACAAACACTGGATATTTGCAATGCCACCAAAAAGCAATCTGGGGAAGTGGGACGTGCAGCTCTTTGCTGCTATTTTCACGGTGTAGCCATTGGTTGGTGGATTGCTTTTTATGGGAATAAAAATGGCGTTTTTTCGTCGTTTATGGCCGCCTTCATTTTCCTATTAGTTATGATGAGCGTAACGGCGATATTAACGTTTAATAAACGCCGAGGGTGCGGTTTATTTAGCCAGGTACTGGGGAAAAACACCAGCCCTCGTGGTCAAGAAAGGTGATGATGATAAAAGAAAGTGGATATTAGCAAATGAGATCTGCTCGTTAAGCCGACGCGAAAAGGAGCTCCATTTCCTTCCCATAAAACCACTTCCGCTTTTTCGGTGCCAGTTCCGCCCGGCGTGTAATTGAAGTTTGTCCCGTGGAAAACAAGAGACCAGTGAGAACTTTCGTGTTTGTGACGTGACCATTGGCAGGGGCGGATCCAGCTTTTTTTTCAAACGGGGTCCATCACCAAAATTCGACCATTATATAATCGAAACGGTAATT